>PVIY010060304.1:0-11701 GCA_004026745.1 Myrmecophaga tridactyla
CCCCTCCCCTCTCCCTGCCCCCAGCCCCTCCTGCTAAGGCCCCTCCAGAGCGGGCCCTGCTAGTGGCATGAATTAGTTAAGTCCCTAACAGCTGGCTGGCACGAGCAGCCAGGTTCTTGCTTCCTGTTATCTTTTCTGTCCCTTGCTAACAGCTTCTCTTCGCTCTTGCTGAGGGCGCACACGCCTTGGTTTGTCCTAATAGGGAAATGTTCCTGCCTTTGTAGATAAACACGAGGATGTCATTATCCTTATGTTATATGTTCTGTTTTTAGCCCATCCCAGAATATTAAAAATGGGCATAGAGAAAAAAAAGGGAGAAGTGTGTGCAAAACTTTGCAGTGGGCATCGGAGGGAAATAGTGTTGGGGCTATTGGTGTCAGTTTGGGATGGAGGCACGTTAATGACTGTTCCCCCCCACCCCACCCCCCGCCAAAAAAAAAGCTTTTATTTTTTTGGCTTAGAGTAGCCAAGGTGTCCCCGCCTGCGCTGTGGAGGTAGATGGTGTGCTGCACGCCCAATCTCTGGGCTCGGCGACGTCGCCTATAAAATGGGCATATTGGTGGGGTCTGCACCGTGGGGTCTGGTGGGCTAACCGAGCTCACCACGTGCAGGCCTCAGAACAGTGCCCCGGCCACAGCAGGCGCGACACAGACGACAAATCAGGGAAGATCTTAATTTAGACAAGTGCAGAGAAGAAAACTGAAACCGTGCATCCTTCACATGCATGCAGGCAGAGGGGGCCAGATCTAGGCATGTCAGCGCTTTTCACATGTATTTAAAGAGTTCCAAAATGTTAACTACTAACATATTTTAATATTTAATGGGCTCCTCCTTGACCCTTCTGAATCCAAGCTGTGCGGCCCCCAGCTGGAGAGAGTCTCCATCTTCCCTGTGCTCCTTTTGGGGGCCGCATGGGCTTTGAAGCATGGGCTCTAGCCTTTGAGAGTAGAGCCCAGCTGCTACTCAGGCTCTGCATCTCAGTTCACCCATGAGAAAGTGAGGGTAATAGCACGTGCCCTCAGAGGATGCCATGAGCTTGCCCTCAGAGGATGCCATGAGCTTTAAATGAGATGATGTATTAAGATGCTTAGCACAATATCAGACACCTGGTAAATGCGCACTAAGTGCTTGTTTGTTGTTGTTATTTTTGTTGTATTTATAAAACTTACCGCATGGCATTGTAACCGTGTGTTTATATACAGCTGTCTTCTGCACAAAACTCTTCGCTATCTTCTGGCTTAACTGCTTTTGGTGTCCTGGTGCCGTGCACAGGGTGTGGCACAGATCCGTTGCTCAGTAAATGTGAAATGAATGAGCAAACGGATAAAATAACAAATTATCTAGTACCCAGATGCAAGTCACTTAGATAACGGAAGTTGACATTATATAGGTGCTAAAACTTAGAATTAAAAGGCACCGTCTTTGATTTTTGGACATATATTTCAGACACTACTGCGCGTTCGTTTAGATTTTCAAAATTACACATAAGGGAAGAGCCTTGGAGATAAAGATTTGAGTCAGAAAACCCCCTAAAGGGAAGCTGTGCCCACGACAGGCTCAGCAGCTAGATGCAGTGACAGGCATGAAACCTGTGTCCCCCCCAGGATGCCAGGGTGGCCCCACCATGCCAAGCCCTGCCCTGCATTCCCAGGGTGGAGACAGAGATGAAGAAAGCGAGACCTGCCTTGGAGGGATTCAGAGTGGCTGGGAATTCAGCAGTTCCCCTGACCTGGAAAAGCAAACGATTTTAAGAAACAACCGAAGTGGCAAGATCCCCCAGCCCTGCTGTGGGTGAGGACCCATTTTGCATGCCCGAAAGAAGGCTGTAGGGTATCAGGGTTTTGCAGATGAGGCTGCCGGGAATCTACTTCTCCTACTTGATGTTTTACAGAGGTTGTTGGGCAAACCCAGTTAGGGTTCCGAGGGGGGAGTGACCCCCCAGTCCGGGATGCTGCACTGCAGGCTTCAGTCCCCAGGCACGGACTAAAGGCCCCATAGTAGCAGGTATTGGGTGACACCTGTCCCTGAGCCCCTGGCTCGTAGAAACCAGAGCCAGCTAGAGACCCAAGCAGGATGTTTAGGGGTCTCAGAGTCACCCCCTAGACATACCTTGTGTTCCTCAGTCTCAATTTAAACCCTAAGAGGTAGGTTGTTAATATAGTGTAGAATGATTTGAATTTTTTGGTGAGTTTTTTCTCCCCCCCTTGGGCTTAAACTGAATCTTCTAGAAGGTATATGGTAAAGGTTGTCTTTATTTCTTTCAGAGATTTCATTTATTAACAGGTTTAGCCATCTCTTTCATTCCGTCACCAGATCAGACAGACTTAGCTTTTAAAATCTTTCATCTTAGGGTGGTGCAGGGCGGGAGGACACCGTGCTGGGCTCTCGGGGGCGCTGACAGCTGTGGCCACGGTCCCCCCACCCCGGGTCTGAGTGGCATGAAGAGCCGCCGGCATCCACGGCGCCGAGGCACTTCTTGAATAAGTTCTGGGGTCCCCCCTACAATGTTATCTACCCCTCTCTACTCGGGCTGGCCCCTTTCTTCCATGTCTGCCATTGCTTCAGTTAGTGAACCGTTCCTCTGAGACCCTGACCCGACTTGCTGAGAATCCCAGCAGCTGTCGGGGATGTGGACAGGCAGGACCAGTCTAGGACGCGGCGTCCAGCGCTGGCCCCACCACGAGATTGGACCTTCTGGTGAGGGGTTGGCAAGTCCGGGTTGAGAGCAGGTCTCCAGAGGACAGGATTCCCGAGCTGGGCCTTTAGGAATGAGCATGCTCGCCAGGCTGAGATGAGCTGGGAAGCCATTTACCAAGAAAGGGAAGCATTTGCAGAGAAAGGGCCGTGGGGAAGAGTTAGACTGTCACGCACATGGATGGGCCGCAGGGAGTGTTTATTTAGAGTGTGAGAGAGAACTGAGGACAGGGGTGTGAGTGATAAATAATAGTGATGATTATTGCCCAGCAATGATTATTGCCAGGGGCAGGGGTACTGAAGAGACCTCTCTCTCCACTGCCCAGCATTGCTGGGTGCGTGGAGCTTGTGGCCTCGGGTACTGTGCCAAAGAGATGGAGAGAGCAGTGGAGAGCTGGTAAAAGGCTGTAAGCAAGACAGTGCCATGGTCAGATTTGCATTTTAGAAATAAACATCTTCTCCTCTTAGTCTGCTTTATGGCGTTGATCATTTTACACGCCGACCCTACCTGATCTCTTTCATCCAGTTCCAAGGACTCCATTTCTGGCTGCTGGATGAGCTGGCCTTGTCACGCTTTTGGCATCTGTGCCTCCACCCTCTGGAGCTGCCTGAGGTGGGGAAGGAACCTGGTGGAGTCTGGCGTTAGGGTAATAAGCTGGGCATCTGTCCTCTGCACATAGGAAGCCAAAGCCGTGGACTCTCTAGGCTCCTGCAGAGAGAGACCTGGAAACTCATGCCGTCCCTGGTCCTTTTCCATCTGACAGCTTTTGTCCTTGTTGTCGTTGGCAGTGAATGTTCATCCCAGGAGGAGGTAAAGGCTTTGCCAGCTCCCTTCTCGTCAAGAGATGGAAATGGCACAGTGCTGCAGAGTGCTACCACAGGCACAGCATTGTGCTGGCTTAGCCTCACAGCACGCCCCACACTAACCTTGACTTAACTGGCGAGGGCTTAGGGCAGAAATCAAGGCAGAGCCTCGGCAGCATATTCCTGGAAGGAGAAGGTATCACCTTCACAACCTAATTGGATAATTCACTTTAAATGTGGTGTGCAATTATGACAAGAAAATGTTGTTCTTAATAATACATGCCTGAGATCAGCTGCCTGTGCCAAGAAGCCTGGCTGTGGTGGAATTCTTTAACTCTCCAAAATAAATTTTGCAAAGATAAAACAGTATATTGTCAGAGTGGAGCAAGAACAAAGGTCCAGCAAGCATTCATAACTCGGAACTTTCTAGAACACCTTTGTTGGTTGCAGAATTCCATAGAAGACCCATCTGCGTTGGGCTCCATTCAGGGTGTTTTATGCCTCCAGGCGTCCTGTGTGCCAGGCCCCAGGTCTGAGTGTTGACGCCTGGTGTGTTTTGTTGCATGCCTTTTTCTCCTCTCTGTGCCACATCAGCTCCTCAGATGGTTTGCGCTACAACAGATGGCAACTGGGCTTTCCTTCTCTGCAGGCCTCTCTGGTCCTGGAGGCTGCCTGGGGACCCGGGGCGTGCCCGAGCTGCCTTGTGCAGGTCTTCCTGTCCGGTCCCATCACCCCCGGAGGGGAGGGAGGTTCAGCGGCTGCGAGTTGACTGGGGACGCTGCCCAGCACGCACAGGCTTCCAGGCCAGGTTCCCTGTGGCAGGCCATGTTCCCCCAAATAGGGCAGTTGCTAGGAAACAAGGATGAGCTCAGAGTCGAGGGAGCGCCCGGAGTCGGTGCTGATGAGGATGCTGCTTCACTCGGGGCGCAGCTGCCAGAGCACCCGCAGCCCTGCCAGCTCCGCGGACGCCAGGCTGTGGTGGGCCCACGGCTGGCTCAGCTTTGCCAGCAGGAACGCGCCTGCTCCCGGGCTCCGTGCTGCAGGAGGACGAGACCGAGCATTCACCTTGGCCACCCACAGTCCACTGCCCCCAGCGGCTCCTCCCTTCGGCCTCTCCTCCACCTCTTGCACCTCCTGCCTGCACGCCCACGTTGCTCTCAGCTCCCACCCCAGCCTAGAGCATAAGGAGGAGAAGCGAACATTTACTGAGCATTTGTTTTGCAGCCAGCAGCTGTGCTAGGCCTTCTTTATATTTACTGACTGTTTTCTAATTTGGGAAACACCCCTGTCCTCGTGGTGAGGTGGGCAGGCATTTTACAGGTGGGGGTACTGGGTCTCGGAGAAGTTAAGCAGGAGACCCACGAGGAAGCAGCGAGCAGGTGGCCAAGCGTCTAACTAGCCTAGGTGTCTTTTTTCTTTTGATTAGAGAAGGGGTGGGTTTACAGAACAATTTGCATAAAATGCAAGGTCCCAGTGTTCCACTCCATTATCAACACCAGGCATTACCTTTCGACCCCTCCTTGGGCAGGCAAGGAAACCGAGGACCCAAGATGAGGTGACTTTTCAAGACAATTAATGGCAGAACCAGGACAATGACATACCGCCCTGTGCTGCTGCCACCCCACGCCATGTCCCGCATGCGGAAGGTGGAGGGGAAGGTAGCTGTGCGCCCCGCCCCTCCCAGCCCGGGGAGCGGGGCAAGATTTGTACCTGAGAGTTAGTGGTCCATTTTATTTTAGGAACACTTCTGAGGCCTTCGGATAAAAATCACCCTTGCGTGCTGAAAGAGAGCCAGAGGGGAGCTGGCCTCCCAGTGTGGTGAGATGCAGAGAGGGCCCAGGAGGAGGGGGGATAAATGCTGTGACTGTCCAGCGCTGCTCTGCCGGGCCAGCGGGACAGGACTTCTCGCTGCCTGTGTCCCCCAGACTCCGCAGGCATTTTTCCAACTCGAGGCGGCAAGTGTGAGGAGCCCTCCGGTGTCAGGCCGTCCAGTGCCGGAGAATAAAGAAATGTCATCACAGAGCCCAGGAGGTCGCCCTCTGGGAGTTGGTGGGGTCAGCCAAGTCAGACTGAAAGTTAGAGCCGTTCGTTGACTGCATGTTATTCGTAGATGTTTGAAATGGGGTGTGAGTGGATGTGCGAGTGTGAGTGTGTGGTCCCCGAACTTAAGCTTTAGGCAGCCGGCAGTATGGACCTCAGCCAGCTGGGACATCAGTCGGGGAACAAGCCTGGGACAACAACCAACAGCGAGGAGCGCGGGCTGCCAGCCGCGGGGTCACCATCAATTCTATTTCAGTTTGCTGAAGCTGCCGCAATGAAATATGCCTGGATTGGGTTGGCTTTTTTAACGGAAGTTTATTAGGTTTACAGTCCTAAGGTCATGAAAATGTCCAAATTAAGGCATCAAGAGGAAGATATCTTCTCTGAGGAAAGGCTGCTGGCATTTGGGGCTCCTCTGTCACATGGCGGCAGCTGCTGGTTCTTCTCTCCAAGGTGTCTCTGAGCTTCTGCGTGCGTTTTTCTCCTGGGTTCTGGTTTCCGTGGCTCTCTCCAAATGTCTCTGCCTTTTCTCCTCTCATAAAGGACTCCAGCAAGGGGGTTGAGAGCCACCTTGAGTGGGCGGGGTCACATCTCCATGGAAGCGACCTAGGTAAGCAGAAGGTCCCATCCACAACAGGTCTGCACCCACAGGGGTGGATTAAAAAAGGTAGGCTTTTCTGGGGTACAGGACAGCTTCATCCCAGAACAACTGCTTTCCCACCCCTGAACAGAGATGGCTTTACACAGGGCAGGGGGCTGGGAGATGGGGAGGCCACAGCCCACTTATAACCAGCTCAGGTTGTTGGGTCAAAGTCGGGGTTCTCCAGGGAAACAGAGGCACAGGGTCCATGTACAGGCACCCCTTGTTTAATTGCACTTCGCTTTATTGTGCTTCACAGATACTGCGTTTCTGACACAGGTTTGTGGCCACCCTGATCAAGTGAGTCTGTAGGCACAGCTTTTCTTACAGCATGTGCTCACTTCCCATCTCTGGGTCTCATGTCGGTAAAACTCTTACAGTATTTCAGTGTTTTTCACTATTATCATATCTGCTTCGGTGATTTGTGATCAGTGATCTTGGATGTTTCTATGGTCATAGTTTTGGGCCCCATGAGCCACACCTGTGTGAGATGGTGGGCCGGATCGATCAGTGGGGGGTGTGCTGGTGTCTCCACAGACCGCTGTCCCACCCCCTCCCTCGGCTCGGGCCTCCCCATTACCTGAGACCCAACAGTATTGAAACAAGGCCAGTTCATTGGCCGTACAGTGGCTCTAAGTGTGCAGGTGAAAGAAGAGTCACGTCTCTCACTTTAAGTCAAAAGTTAGAAATGATGAAGCTTCATGAGGAAGACATGCAGAAAGCTGAGATAGGCTGAAAGCCAGGTTTCTTGTTGTAAACAGAAAGAGAAGTAAGCTTACATTTGGTCCAGGGAAAGTTTCAGTGGTCTGGATAGAAGATCAAATCAGCCACTACATTCCCATAAGCCAAGGCCTAATCCAGAGGAGGCCCTCATGTGTTCAGTTCTCTTAAGGCTGAGAGAGGTGATGGAGCTGCAAAGAAAGCTGGAAGCTAGCAGAGGTTGGTTCATGCGGTTTAAGGACAGAAGCCGTCTCTATTACCTAAAATTGCAAGTGAAGCAGCAAGTGCTGGTGGAGAAGCTGCACTGAGTTGCCCAGATGACTTAGCTAAGATCATGGATGAAGCTGGCCACACTAAACAACAGGTTTTCAGTGCAGACAACAGCCGTCTGTTGGAAGACGATACCTTCTAGGACTTTCAGAGCTGGAGAAAAGTCAAAGCCTGGCGTCAAAGCTTCAAAGGATGGACTGCCTCTCTCATTAGGGGCTAATGAAGCTGATGACTTTAAGTTGAAGCCAGTGCTCATTTACCACTCTGAAATATAGTAAGGACTCTTAAGAACGCTGTTAAATCTCCTCTGCCTGTGCTCTGTAAATCGAACAACAAAGCCTGGATGACATCGTGGGAATGAGAAAGCCTTCCTGACCAAAAGGGGGAAGATAGAAATGAGACGAAATAAAGTTTCAGTGGCTGAGAGGTTTCAGACAGGGTTGAGAGGTTGTCCTGGAGGTTATCCTCATGCATTATATAGATGTCCCTTTTCAGTTTGTGGTGTATTGGAGTGGCTGGAGGGAAGTACCTGAAACTGTTGAGCTGTGTTGCAGTAGCCTTGATTCTTGAAAATGATTGTATAACTATATAGCTTTTACAGTGTGACTTTGTGAAAACCTTGTGTCTGATGCTCTTTTTATCCAGAGTATGGACAGATGAGTAAAAAAATAAGGACAAAGATAAATAACAAGGAGGGTAAGGGGCAAAAAAATCAGGTAGATTGAAATACTAGTGGTCAGTGAGAGGAAGGAGTAAGAGGTATGGGGTATATGGTTTTTTCTTTTGTCTTTTTACTTCTTTTTATGATTGTATACTTTCACTGTATGTGTATGAAGAAGATATGTAAATAGAAATATATATTTTAAAAAAGCCTGGATGACAGCACATCCGTTTACAGCATGGTTGACTGAATGTTTTAAGCCCACTCTTGAGACCTACTACTCAGAAAAAGATTCCTCTCAAAAAATTACTGCTCATTGACAATGCGCCTGGTCACCCAAGGGCTCTGATGGAGATGTACAGTGAGATTCATGTTGTTTTCATGCCCGCTAACACAACATCCATTTTTCAGCCCATGGATCAAGGAGTCATTTCGACTTTCAAGTCTTATTTATGAAATCTATTTCCAGAGGCTGTAGCTGCCATTGTTAGTGATTCCTCTGATGGATTGGGGCGAAGTCAACAGAAAACCTTCTGGAAAGGATTCACCATTCTAGATGCCATTAAGAACATTTATGATTCATGAGAAGAGGTCAAAAGACCAATATCAGCAAAAGTTTGGAAGAAGTTGATTCCAACCCTCATGGATGACTTCAGTGGAGGAAGTAACTGAAGATGTGGTGGAAATAGCAAGATAATTATAATTAGAAGTAGGGCCTGAAGATAAGACTGGCTGTAATCTCATGATAAAACCTTAATGGGTGAGGAGTTGCTTCTTACAGATGGTTTCTTGAGATGGCATCTACTCCTGGTGAAGATGCTGTGAACGTTGTTGAAATGACAACAAAGGATTTAGCATATTACATAATCTTAGTTGATGAAGCAGTGGCTGGGTTTGAGAGGAATGAGTCCAATTTTGTAAAAAGCTCTACTGTGGGCAAAATGCTGTCAAACAGCATACTATGTTATGGAGAAATCTTTTGTTAAAGGGAGGGTCAACTGATGTGGCAATTTCGTTGTCATCTGCTTTTAAGAAACTGCTACAGCTGCCTCAACCTTCAGCAACCACCACCCTGATTGGCTAGGAGCTGTCAACATGGAGGCAAGATCCTCTCCAGCACAAAAATTATAGCTTGCTGAAAGCTCAGATAATGGTTAGCATTTTTTTTTAGCAATAAAGGATTTTTAAAATAAGGTACGTACATTAGACATAATGATATTGAACCCTTAATAGACTACACTATGGTATAAGCATAACTTTTGTGTGCACTGGAAAATGAAAAAAATTCGTGTGAATTGCTATATCGTGATATTTGCTTTATTCCAGTGGTTTGGAATGGAACACACAATCTCTTTGGGGTATGCCTGTGTATATATTAAGAGATTTATTTTAAGGAATTGGCTCATGGCTGGTAAGTCTATAGGGCAGGCAGGCAGGCAGGAAACCCTCAGAGTGCTGTTACAGTGTTAAGTCTCTGTAATCTGTAGGAGAGGCTGACAAGCTGGAAACTCAGATGAGAGGTAATGCTATAGTTTTGAGGCAAAATTCCTTCCTTTTTGGGAAATCTCAGTTTTTTCTCTTAATACCTTCCACTGAAAGGAATAAGGCCTACCCATATAATCAGATATCCAGGGCATCCTTTCCGTCAGCTGATGTTAGGTGCTAAGCTCATGTACACAACACTCCCAGAGCCACTTCTTGGCTAGATGTCAGCCGCCATAGCCTGGCCAAATGGACACATAGAGTTCACCATCACAGGCCCTTCCGGAGACGCTCCTTAGGCTGGCAGGTGCGAGGTGAAGAAGCGATGCCCCAGTTTGCAGCAGAGCCCGGCAAGGCCAGCCAACTGCACAGCAGCTCCTCCAGCTCGGCCTGCAGAGAATGGGTGGGACCTGCTGCTGCCCATCTGGGCAGGGATGCCTCAGGGACAGCGGCCAGCTCACTTCCGTTCCTGCCCCTCCTGTCCTAGCACAAAGTCTTCCATAGGAACATGTCTCTCGCATATTGGTTGGAAGCATGTGCATTGAAGAGAAGGAACTTTGAGCATGGCGCTTTGTTTTTAATTATGAAAAATAAAATATGTACAAAAAAAGCAATACCTTTCAAAGCACAATGCAACAATTAGTTACAGAACAGATTTCAGAGTTGGTATGGGTTACAATTCCACAAATTGTAGTTTTTTTCCTTCTAGCTGCTCCAAGACACTGGAGACTAAAAGAAGTATCAGTGTAATGATTCAGCAGTCATACTCATTTGTTAAATCCTATCTTCTCTTTTATAATTCTACCTTCTCCTTTGATCTCTTTTTAAAAATTTATTTCTATTGATATATACTATATATTCAAATACCATGGAATCATCCAAAATGTACAAACGCCGTTTATTTTGAAATACTTTCAAACTTACAGGACAGTGACAAAAATAATGTAAACTCCGGACAGAGAACTGCAGCATCGACCCCCCGTGACCCCCCAGTTTTGAGCCCGACTCTTGGAGCGAGGACATGCTCTGCCCCCGGGGAGGGGCGGCTCAGGTTCCGAGTCCGGGAAGGGTGAGTGGAACGGAAGCGGGGCTCGGTTGCAAGGGCGGTGGGGGAACCCCGCCTGCCCCCGGGTGTGGTGGGCTTGCTGAGCGATGGGAAGCCCTCTGCACACCGGGGGTGGGTGAGGTGCCCGGACAAGGAACTTCTACCTTGAAGGCAGAATAAAATGCGAAGCCGTCCAGTTGGGTCGGCCTGCCGGGTGCGCGTTTGAGGAGCGCAGTGGCCGGGCCTAGGGCGTCAGGAAGAGAGCTCGGTGAGGTGCCTTTTACTCCCCTTGCAGAGGCGAGCGGGCCGAGGCCTTTCCTAAGGCCCCGGGGGTGCAGCGCTGGCGGCCGTGGGGAGCGGGGGCAGCGCAGCGCCACCCCGCGGCCGGCCCGAGGCGGGTCTGCTTCTACAGAGGCGTGGGGAGCCGGCCCGCAAGTGACCGGCAGCCGGGACCGCGCCCCGCCCAGGAGCCGCTAGTCTTCTCCGGCTCGTGGACTCCACCCCGCGCCGCCCTGCCGCGTGCAGCCCCTGGGGCCCAGTGCAGCTGCTCGTCGGAGAGTGTGGGGTGTGAGTGGAAAGCTTAGGCTTTGACTTAAGGTGCATTAGGGTCAAATGTCAGCTCTGCCTGCACTCTCTTGGGGTAAGCCTTCAGAACCGGTTTCTCTTAACAAAAAAAGACGCTTTGATAATTAATACCTAATAAGTGCATTGTTTATTTCAAAGTACAGATAAGCAATACATATATAAAATCACTGGTAATTCTACCACTGTTAAGTTTTATTGTACATGCTCTAGAATTATTTCTTCTTTCTCCTTTTATTTAAATATATTTAAATGTTGCATTAAAAGGATGAAGTCATCTCATGCAGGCTGCTTTTTTTTGACCGAATATATCTTTAAAGACAGCAAAAGATGGTATGGTTTTCCTGATGTTTAACCCACCCCTTTATGGCCAAAAGTTGGAAATAACCTCACTGTTCGACCTAGAGCCTCAACGTCTGCATCTTTAAAATGGGGACAGCAGGCAGTTGCTTTAAAATGGGGACAGCAGGCAGTTGCTGGGACCAGGAGGCTGCGAGCTGGGAGCCCGCAAATGCTCGCTCTTCCCCTCTTCTCTCCCCCCCCCCGCCCCGCCCCACCGCGTCCCTCTCACAGGGTCCTCGGATGCACGAGCCCACGGCCTGTTGTCATTGGAGCTGACAGAGAGTGGTTTGGGGTTTGTTTTCTTGGCTTTGGGTTAGATGAGCACGCACAGG
Source organism: Myrmecophaga tridactyla (assembly GCA_004026745.1). Lineage (NCBI taxonomy): Eukaryota > Metazoa > Chordata > Mammalia > Pilosa > Myrmecophagidae > Myrmecophaga > Myrmecophaga tridactyla. The sequence continues at coordinate 11,613 of PVIY010060304.1, forward strand.
TATCGGTGTTGACGCCTGGCATACGTGGGCGTGCGGGGATATGTCGGGCACGGTGCTGCCGTCTGTGTATGGATTGTCTCACGCAGTCC
>PVIY010060305.1:0-11686 GCA_004026745.1 Myrmecophaga tridactyla
TTTGGATACCATGATACCGAATTCATGGATATGTTTAGTTATAATGGCTTTTCACATTATTTGTTGAGTTTTGATGACATCAAATGAAAATATAACATATACACATGTATACTGCACACATGCATCCTTAGATATACATTTGAAATTAATAAACATATAGACACTCTTGTACCTTTAATGTGCTGGTATTTTCCATTTTCCCTTTTAGATCGATTCCTACATTTTTCTGTTCTGCTTTCTGCTTCAGAATATGAACTTGTCTACACATTACTGCATTTAGACAAGTTAGGGAGGAATAAAAATGGAAGAAATCCTAAGGTCAGAGTACTTAATCCCAGTAAAATAATGATACTGAGAGCCACATTTACCTCTTTCTCAAAGCCTCAGATTTGGTCCTTCTATCCTCAGTACAAAATCTCTATAGTTCTGGTAACTCCTTTTCACTATTGATCATTCAGGCCTAGATGTAGCAAAATTCTATAGCAAACGACTATTGTATATGTATAGTTTTCCCACACTCTGTTCATATCTTTGTAATTGGTCCCTTTACTAATTCTCCTTAATTTAATCAATTTGAGTGGCCTGTGCGTCCTGAGAGAACTTTGATAGATGTAGCAATTGGTATTTAGAACCAATTGCTCAAATGGTGTTTCTTGAATTAATTTGCTAATAGATTTAATGAATATGCAGAAAATTCTCTTGTTGGGTAAACAGGACACTGGGAATGCATGGTATATGGCATATGGTGACATTAAGATAATTTCAATTATTTTCAGTAATGTCAATTTATGTACTGTATATAGAGAGCAAGGTCTGAAAGACCATTTGGTTATGGGGCAGGCTTACTACCATGATAATATTGATTATATAAATTAGGGGGTTTTCTGATGGAAAACCAGTAATAATATCCTGTGAGAATTTGAAAAGGAAGTTGGAATGCTCCACTTGCAACCCTTGAGGAGATTCTAATTTCTGGTAGTCCTTTGGGAAAGATTTGTTTTTGTTTCAAGCCAGGATCTGATTGTGCAAAGTATCAATACCAACTATGTTCTAAAATTGCCACAGGTTTTATGGCAGTCTGAAAGAATTGGTCAAAGGAAGAGATAGGACCTTAAAATATGTGCCAGGGGTATTGGGCAGTCACAGATAAGACTAACAACAACACCAAAACTTTCTGAGCAGACAATCCCTAACTTTCCCTTACCTGAGGGAAATAGCTTTACTCTGAATTAGATTTCAATGACCACATTTAGTGAGTTGCATGATGAGCTTATATAAACCTTTCAGCAGCCAACACAGACCACTTCATTTTGTTCATACAATGACAGTCAAATATCAACTAACACAGATAAAGAAATCCAACTTGCCCTTAAAGGATATTTATACACTAAAGATTTATAGGACCTCAAAAATATATATTGACAGGGGTTGGGAAAATGCATTGGATTCATTTAGCATGGTGGTATATCAAGCAGGATGAACAATAAAACTCCATCAAACTGAATTTATCAGCACACACGCACCTTTCCAGGATTCACAGACTAAATGTATTTACTCAAATACCTGGGAGTACCTTAATAGCTTGTTTGCCAGATTGCTTCTTTAGTTCCTGCAGCAAAGATAACCAGGAGATTTTGACTTCAAATGACAGAGAGAACAGAAGAACGTTTCTTTCTTTTTGAGGATATTTCAAACTCCCACTTTCCCTACAAAGATTGTGGGAGTTACATTCACCTCTTAACCAAAGTCATAGTTTTGGTTCCCTGTCATTATATAGTCTAGAGGGAAATTGATCATTTCACATATTACAGAATATTATGTTGGTTAATTTTCATGGAAAGGAATATGGGTTTTATTCTGCACTTTGCCCTGGTTCGTGGGCAGTGGCTAATGAGTTGAAGCATTGGTCAGATATTTGAAAAATAAATATTGAAAAATGAATGGCAAGAGTGGCAGAGCAATATGTGTGTTGAGAGTTCATGGTGGATAAGCCCATTCTATGAAGTTAAAAGGAAATCCAGAGCAGGATAATTTAATAATCATGCAGGCAAAAACATTCATCCATCAATGTTAATCAAGTATTCCCTCATCCAAACTAGTGTTTGCTTAATTGGACCCCATACAAACTGATCTTGACAGTAGGGTTGGAAGTCACTTATAGTCAAAGAGCATAAACCTATGTTCATCAAATCTGTTCTGGTCGCCACACTGCTGAGTCCCCAAATTGCCAATATCAGAGACTAATCATATATCCTCAGTATGCCCAATTCCTTTGAGGTAGACCCAGTCATTTGTCAGTTGGAGGGACTGATCTTACCCATTATGCTGAGCAACGCTTTTTTTCCATAGGGTTAAACACAGATGTTGGACAGGTATTTTCTTTCCCTTTGCATGCCATTTTTATCAAAATCAAAATTTATTTATAGAATACATTATTTTTTAAACATGATATCACACTGAACATAATTTCTGAAGAGGAGAAACAAACTATAGAAAGAGAAAGCAATGATGAACACAACACTTTTACAGATTTTATAACATCACCCAGAAGCAGATGGCTTAATAGGATGCTTCAGTTATTATCTCAGAGATATGCTGACAGTAGGAAGACAACATCCTATGAGATTGGAATATTAGTGTAATATAATACAGGATTTGTCATATGAGTGAATAAAAGGGCAATATTTGATTCCATCTCCGCAATAACCAGAGTGGTTTGGTGTAGAAAACAAGGCATGTAAGTGGGAGTGGGCCCTTCCACTATTAAACAAATAAGTCTAATATAGGAAATTTTACTTTTTGATCGCTCAACCTTGGGTTCATGGGACCAAGGTTTCTAGTACTAAAATAGTAGATGTTTCCAATGGAGAATGTAGCCATATTGTTGAGGAATTGGAAGCTATAACTACACTCTGGTTCCTTTGGGGACCTTGAACTCATGACACATCCGATAGAGTCTTGATGATTGATTTCAATTACAAAGAAGGAAATTGAGTTGCTGCTCACAAAGCGTTTAAGAATGAACATATTTGGAACCCTAGGATTTCAATGGGATGCCTTTTTTTTTAAATTTTCTTTCCTAATAGCCCTTGTCGAAGGCAAAAGTGTGACAACTCATAAAGAAATAAAAAGGAAACTCAAAACACAAAGGCTCAGATCTCACAAGAATAAAAGTTTAGATTACCCAATGAACAAGTAACTCCGTCCACTTCAGGTGATAGTAGACAGAAAAAAGAAAATGATTTGGGGTTGCAGGAAATTAATTTCTGACTGCAAATTTGTGCTTAAGCTACAGTTAAGAGTTTAGTTGTAGTAGTATTTAGTGTAGTTGTAGATTGTTGTCTAAGTCTGAACTAATTACTAAGTACTTTAATTCATATATCCTATGTTAACAGACATAATGGTCACTGTAAAGACAGAAACATATGCAATAGGATTCATGGAACATCAAGAGGTCTCTGTGGTCCGGAAATTCTCTCCTTGTGCTGAAGTTACAGATTGTCACACCAGCAATAGTATATATACATGTATTATTTCATGTCCAGGGAGTATCATTACATGGAAAGCATAACTTTAACTGGAATATGTTTAATGCTCTCTGTATTAAACTTATAACCTAAACTGAAATTAAATTTTCTTGTGTCCTATGCATATTTTCTATTGATGAATTACATTTCTTTAGAAAATTAAAAATTAATTAAACATTTAATGCGGGTGATTTTTTTGAACGTTCAAGTATTTACTGAAGACAAAGCATTGTAATTTCATTGATGACAGAACATGGTAGTAACTGGTCAATTAAGCCAAATTAAAATCATAATTCTGTAGGCTTAGTTAATTTGTTCATTATATCTGTTTCTTGTGTTCTATGTTCCTATGATTGCTGATAACATCAGTTGTGATCTTTCCTTGTTTTAGAAATATATTTAGACTCTTTCTTGAAATTAAGCTAATCTTTCAATAGAAAAACAAGAATATTCTACTACACCACCTGAGATTAGAAATCTGCACACTCAAATTGTTTCTTCTCCTTTGTAGAATGTAATAGCTCTTCTCCTAAAGTAAATAAAATCCAAATAGTGTGTTAAATGGTTGATTTTTCTTTTTATGGTTGATATTTAGACGTCAATATAAATCCGTTCATTTAAACATGTTTTAGTCTTTTTGCCATATGTTTCCCTTGAAAATAATTTGCTTTCAATTCTCACCTAGCATCAGATAGTGCAATTTTGAAAAAGATAGGATTAGGGTGTAAATTAATTGTCTTAACTATACATTTTTAACTAAAATCATGGCTACTATGAGTGAATTCTTTTGTAATCTTGAGCACAAGGTTTAGTCAGTAACAATAGGGAAAAGGAGAGGTTAATCTGAATTTTGTCATAATTTCACAGTGCTTATTAAGTCCTAGGGACTGGAGGGAAAAAAAAAACAAAACATAGCAGGATCCTTAGAAACCAAATATAAATTGGAAAGTTAAACTAATGAAAAAATGTTCATGCTTACACATGAAAATGTAAGCATAAAAAATAGAGTATATTCAAAGGATAAAAATGGTTTATTGAGAAGACTTTGATTAAACCTTCAGGAGAAATGAATTAGGGAGAAATTTAAAGAGAGGGGATATCATGTACGACGAGGCATTTCAAAACTGAATGAGTTTCCAACGCATTTCCAACGCATAAATTGGAAGAATGCATTTGGAAACAGTACTTTTTATCTTGTGAAATAGAATGGAAGGCATATCGATTGTCTTATTATTTATAGTTATACCATAAACATATGTGTAGCAGGTGCTTCTGCATATACACAGTAATTCCTCAAGTCCTCTCATTTTCAATGCCTTGAAGCCTTAGTCACTGTTTTATTCAAGGAGATGTCATAATCCTGTTCTGCATACTTAATATGGTTCCAATTATAATCAAATGCATAATGATACTAGGTAACATATTTTGAGCCTTCAGTATTTATTCAACTATGTTTTAGGTGGTTTATATGAATTATCTCATCTAACCCATCATTCAGACCTGTGACATAAGTGCTACACTTGGCCCAGGAAGGAGGACAGGCAAGGAAGGTAAGGCAGAGATTGATGAAGTGAATTGCATTAGACCTCTCCACTGGTGGTTGGTGGAGTCAGGCATCTATTACTGTTTGTGTTACCACTAGGTATAACCCCTGATAGTGTGTCATGATGTGTGTCAACTAGAAACTAATTATTATTATCATTTGTTGCAATTCTCATCACTCCTAAAAAGCATTAAAATAGTTCTTATTTACTTGAAAACATCTTAGCAGCTCTTTGGAGGATTTAGAAAGGACCTCAGTAAAACACTTTTCTGCTGTTCTTGATGAAAATAAGTCTGTACCTTTGTTTCACCTTATTCCTTTCCCATCCTTCCCTTATCCATGAAGTTCCTATTTTGGAAATTTTATTCTATGAGTTCAGAGAATTATTAGATTTGAAAAGTCGTGATTTCAATGAAAATACAGGAATCAAGCATATTAAATAATATTCAATATTAAATTTTATTTATTGAATATTTTATTATATTCAATATTATTTGAAAGAAGATACTTTGTGTAATACTAACTTGCAACTTCTTGTTTCAAAAATGTCTTCCTAAGAATCTACAAACTTTCTGGAACCAGTGTGTTTACTTTAGTGCAACTTTCTACTGGTATGCAATTCTCTGAGAGTATAAATAATGTCTGTTATGTTTATCCATGTGTATCTAGGTCTGGTATTAACTAGATTATCAAAAATATATTTTTGAAATGAGGAAGGAAAGAGAAAAGTAAAAGAGAATGATGAAATGCATGAATGATTGACAGCTTCTATTTTTCTATTGTATCTGTGCCTGCCTCATGGTTTCCTCATTACTTCATAACTTTCTCAATTGCTGCTTTTAAACTGCTAAGATCTGGAAGAAATTAGCCATACATATTAACATTGTGCAAAAACCAAGAGTAAAGAGACATGAGTTGGGGATTAATGGCTCTCTGTGAATAGACTTTAACTTGTCTGGAAAGTGTCCCATCCTGACTTGTGGGACAATATGGATGCACCATGAAGACATCATGTTAAGTAATGTAAGAGAGGCACAAAAGGACAAATATTGTATGATCTCACTAATATGAAATAATTAGAATGAGCAAATTCATAGAGTAAGAATTTAGAATATAAGGGAATAGGGGCTGGCAAAGCATGCAGAGTTTCTACTGGGGTTGATTGTAAAGTTTTGGAAATGGTTGGTGGTGATGGTAGTCCAACATTGTGAATGTCATTAACAGCTCTGAATCACATATGCAAATCTAGTTAGAAGGGGAAATTGTAGGTTATATATAGATTACTAGAATTAAAACTAAATGACAAAACATGGCTGTAGAACAAAATCAACCCTGTTGTATATCTCAAAAAAATTAATACTAGTTTAAAAAATCTGCATTGTGGCCTTTATACTTCATGATTTTTTCTGATATGTCAGGTTCAGGAAGATAAGATTTTGCATGAGGCAGGACCATAGGTTTTGTACAAGAAACCATCTGGTGTGTTAAAGGCAATACACTGTTAGATTTCCTTGATCAATTGAAACCCCTCTCTTCATTACTTCTAAATGTGGGCAATTCTAATTCCTAAACGCAAGAGGAATTTTCTGTTTTTAGGCAAGTGTGATATTTTACATTGTGCCGTTCATAGGATACTTGTTTCACTTGGTGGACAGCTTATACTCTAGTTGTAGGACTTGTGGAGAGGTGTCTCTCTTTATCTGGAAATTGTCTTATTCATTGATTTTTGCTCTTTCATTTTCTTTAATATAACCACTTAATGCCATAAATTTCCCTCTTAGTACTTCATTTGCTGCATCCCATAAATTTTGATATGTTGTGTTTTCATTTTCATTTGCCTCAAGATATTTAATGATTTCTCTTCAACTTCTTCCTTGACTTACTGTTTGTTTAAGAGTGTGTTGTTTAGACTTTATATATTTGTAAATATTCTGACCCTCTGCCTTTTATACATTTCCAACTTCATTCCGTTGTGATCCAAGAAAGAGTTTTATATAATTTCAATCTTTTTAAATTTATTGAGGCTTGCTTTGTGACACAGCATATCATCTGTCTTTGAGAATGATCCATGAGCACTGGAAAAAAATGTGTATCTTTCTGTTCTGTGGTGTAATGTTCTGCAAATGTCTGTTAAATCTGGTTTATTTATCATGTTATTCAAAACCTCTGTTTCCTTGTTGATCCTCTGTTTAGATGTTCTATGCATTTTTAAGAGCATGAAATTGAACTTTCCAAATATTATGGTGGAAATATCTACTTCTGCTGTCAGTCTAGTTAGTGTTTGCCTCATGAAATTGAGGCACTATGGCTTGGTGAAAAAATATTTGTGATTGTTGTGTCTTCCTAATGAATTTTCCTATTGACTTGACAAGAAAAAGAAGCCCTCAGCAAACCAATCACATGTAAAAGGATTGAATCAATCATCAATAAGCTCCAAAAAAAAAGAAAGAAAAGTTCAGAAGCAGGTGACTTTACAGGTAAAATTTTACCAATTATTAAAGAAAGACTTAGTACCAATCCTACTCAAACTTATCAACATTTTTTTAAATTTTTATTGAGAAAGATCCACACACATACAGCCCAACAATATTATAAAATCAGTGGCACATAATATCATTCCATGGTTGTGTATCATTCACCATGATCATTACTTATAATATTTGCCTTACTCCAGGAAAAGAAATGAAAAGAAAAAAAAAGAAATCATACATACCATACCCCTTACCCCTCCCTCTCATTGACATACAGTACATCAGTCTACCCAATTTTTACCCTTTATCTCACCCATTATTTATTTTTATCTGTATTTTATATACTCATCTGTCCATATGTTGGAAAAAGGAAAATATGACACAAGGTTCTCCCAACCAAGCAGTCACTTATAAATGTTACCTAGTTATACAGTGTTCATCAAGAATGAAGGCTACTGGAACACAGATTAATAGTTTTGGGTACTTCCCTCTTGCCCCTCAAATACATCATAAATGAAAAAGGAATATCTATAAATGTATAAAAATAACCACCAGTTATAGCCTCTCAACTCTGTTTGAAATTTCTCAGCTACTGTGACTTCATTTTATCTCTCTTCTGCCATTTGGGCAAGAATGTTTTTTCATTCCAATGATGTTGGGTCCTGGCTGATCCCTAGAAGTCAGTTCCCATGTTGCCAGGAAGATTTACACCCTTGGGAGTCATAGCCAACATAAAGGGGAAGCAGTGAGTTCACCTACAAAATTGTCTGAGAGAGAAAGAGAGGCTACAACTGAGCAATAAGAAATGTTCTCTGGCGGTGGCTCTTAAGCATAATTATAAGTAGACATAGCTTCTTCTTTTAAAAAAATAAGTTTCATAGGGGCAACCACCAAGGTTGAGGGCTAAGCTTTTATTGAATTGATTGTCCCCACTGCTTGCAATAGTATCAGGAATTCCCCAGAAGGATAAGGTTACTATTTCCTCTTTTTCACCCATTCCTACAAGGGGACTTTGCAAATACTTTTTTATTCTCAGCCCAAATTACTCTGGGTTATAGCAAGACAACACATTAACCTGTATAAGCCAACAAGATCTCATGCCCTATTATAGATTACATGTAATTATCATGTTCAAGTACACAGGTTATGCAAATTCAATTAGATAATGTGTTACCCAAATAAAATTGAAGAGGAGGGAAAGCTACCTAACTGATTACATGAACAAAACATCACCATAATACCAAATCCAGAGAAAAGTACTACAAGAAATAAAATTACAGATCAAACTTTTTAATGAATATAGCTGCAAAAATCCTCAAAAAAAATGTGCAAATTGAATCCAGCAACACATTAAAAGAATTACATCCTATGACCAAGTGTTATTTATTCTTATTATGCAAGTCTGGTTCAACACAAGAAAAATAACGTAATACACCATATCAGCCAGTCAAATATGAAAAACCACATGATCATCTGGACTGACACAGGTAAGGAATTTGACAAAATTCAACATCCTTTCATGATGAAAATACTTCAAAGAATATGAACATGATAAAGGGAATATATGAGAAACATACAGCTAACATCATCCTCAATGGGGAAAGACAGAAAACTTTCCCTCTAAGATCAGAAACAAGACAAGAATGTTCATTTTCACCATTGTTATTCGACATAGTGCTGGAAGTTCTAGCCAGAGCAATTAGACAAGGAAAAGAAATCAGAAAGGAAGAAGTAAAACTTTCACTGTTTGCAGTGACTGATACTATATGTTGAAAATCCTGAAAAAACTACAGCAAACCTGCTAGAGCTCATAAGTGAGTACAGCAAAGTGGCAGTTTACAAGATCAGCACCCAAAAAACAGTAATCTTTCCATACACAGGTGAGGAACAATCTGAGGAGGAAATCAAGAAAAAAGTTCCATTTACAATAGCAATCAAAAGAATAAGATATTTAGGAATAAATTTAACTTTTAAGAATAGAAAAGTCCTATACACAGAAAACTACAAGAAAATGCTAAAAAAAAATCACAAAAGACCTAAACAAATGGAAGAGCAATCCATGTTCATGGACTGGAAGACCAAATATAGTTAAGATGTCAATTCTACCTGAATTGATTTGTAGATTCAATGCAATATCAATTATATCCCAATAACTTGCTTTTCAGAAATAGAAAAACTAATAACAAAATTATTTGGAACGGCAGCATGCCCAGAACAGCTAAAAATGTATTGAGATAGAAAAGTGAAGTGGAAGGTCTCACTTTACCTGACTTTAAAGTATATTCAAAACTACAGTGGTTAAAAAAAAAAAACGGAAAGAAAAAACTACAGTGGTCAAAACATCATGGTACAGGCATCATGATAGATATATTTCCCAACAGAATCAAGCTGAGTTCTCAGAAATAGACCTTCTCATTCATAGATCAGTTGATCCACAGATCATAAATTGATAAAGTGCTCAAGCCAACCCACTTGGGACAGAACAGCTTCTCCAATAAATAGTGTTTAGAGAACTGAATATCCATATGTAAAGGAATGAATAAGTATCCATATCTCACACTTTATACAAAAAAGAACTCAAAATGGATCAAAGACTTAAACATTAGAGATAAGGTGATAAAACTGTTAAAAGAAACTATAGGGAAATATCTTATAAATCTTGTAATAGAAGGTGATTTCCAAGACTTTACATCCAAAGCAAGAGCACTGAAAACAGAAATAGATCAATGAGAACTTCTGAAAATTAAACACTTTTGTGCATTCAAAGAACTTTGTCAGGAAGGTAAAAAGGAAGCCTATGCAATGGGAGACTATATCTGGAAATCACATAACAGATAATTGTTTAGTATCTAGAATATATAAAGAGGTTCTTCAATTCAAGAATAAAAATACAAGCAACCTATTTAAAAATGGGCAAATGACATGAACAGAAACTTTTCAGAAGAAGAAATACAAATTACTAAGAAGTGCATGAAAAGATACTCACCTTCATTGGCTATTAGAGAAATGCAAATCAAAACTACAATGAGACATCATACCATACCCAAGGGAATGGCCATTAACAAAAAAAATAGAAAACAACAAGTGCTGGAGAGAATGTGGAGAAGTGCCCTTATTCTCTGTTGTGGGAATGTAGAATGTTACAACTGCTCTGGATGGCAGTTTGATGGTTTCTCAGGAAGCTAAGTATAGAATTGGCATATGAGTCAATAATCCTATTACTGGCATAGAACCAGCACCCCACCCCCATGTCCCCTGGCCTGTTGACATTGTATGATGTGTGAATAAAATTGTTTAAAACTGAACAGGGAGAGGGCAGTCCATGTCAGCTCAATAGGTTCAGATCTCACCTGCCATGCCGGAGACCTGGATTTGAGTCCTGGAGCCTGCCCATGTGAAAGAAAGAAATAAAAAAGAACCTGGACAAGCAAGTGCTAAAGAAAATGATGTGGAGAAAGAGATGTGCCTATTCACTGTTGGTAGTGAAGCTGAGAGGTGCAGCCCCTCCAGAGGGCAGTGTGGTGTCTTCACAAAAGACTAGGTGTAGAGTTACCATATGGTGTTGCAACCCCATTGCTAGGTATATTCCTGTTGGAACTTAGAGTGGGGACATGAATGGACATTTGCACACTGGTGTTTATGGAAGCAATGTTAATGATTCTCAATGGAAGGAGGTGGCTTAAGAGTACAATGACTGAGAAATGGAAGGGGAATTGTGGTTTCACTTACAGTGGACTACTGAGTGGCTGCAAGAATGAATGAAGTTGTGAAGCATGCAAATTAGTGCATGAACTTTTAGGGTAGTAGGCTGAATAAAAGGTCAGAAACAAAAAGAAAATACTATCGTGCCTAGTATGGACTAACTATAAGATATAAATTCAGAGAATTGAATTTGAGAGAATGGATTATAGGTTTGGGACTGTTGTAAAGGCCTCTAGATTATAAATACTTACAGTGCTCACATACATTTAGGAGTTATAATTGATATTTCTAAATTCTGTGATAATGACCTCTTGGTATACAAACTAGTTGTTCTCTGAAATTCAGATATTTGTGTGACACCTGATACTCAGATTTATAGCACTGAAGCTCCAAAAGTCACCATTACCCCTTGAGGAACCGTTTAAAAGCTGAAAAAGTGATCA
>PVIY010060306.1:0-11684 GCA_004026745.1 Myrmecophaga tridactyla
TGCGCCGGCCGCCGCGGCTTTGGGGAACTCACAGATCCGGCCAGTTGCCGTCGGTCTAAGCTGTTCCCGTTCTGGGCGCGCTGTGTGTTCGGTCACTATCGTGGTTCCGGGAGCTATTCTGTATTGTTTCTGGTTATCTAGTAGTTGTTCTGGAGGACGAACTAAAACGCGCACCTTGCTAAGCCGCCATCTTGGCCCCTCCCTCGGAATTAACATCTTTATGCAATAAGCTTTCCTATCCATGAACATGCTTCTCTACTCCTTTCATTCATATCTTCATATTTTTTAATGAAATTTTGTATTTTTTCATAAAGATCTTGCAAATGATTTTATTAAAGTTATTCTTAGACATTTTACTTTCAATGACACTGTGTATGAGATTTTTTAAATTAATTATCTGATTATTAATGATCTGAAACTATTTTTCATGTTGATATGGCATCTTTCTGAATTCTTTTCTATAGTTCTAATGGTTTGTAAATAAGCCTGAGTTTTCTGTATAACCAATTATATTGTCTACAGATAAGAACAGTTTTGTCTCCACTCATTTATTTTAGTTGGATTTTATCCAGAATTGCTAGTATTTTACTTAAGACTTTTACAACATGTTCAGAAGTGAGATTGGTCTGGAATTTTAATTTCCAGTTACTGATCCCTATGAACTTTGGAATCCAAATGGTACATTTGAACAGAAAGTCACTGCATCTTTTTGTGACATTAGGTTAGTGAAGGGGCTTGTGGGTAGTGCCAGAATTTTCCTGAAGATTGGGGGAGACTTGATTTGTAAAGTGTGGCTGATAGATGATATTGACTAATTTTTTTTCTCTGATAAACATGAGGAAAGTTAGTGACCTAGAATGCAGGAAAAATGCTAACTGAGCATATACAAAAAGTAATTTTTTTTGGTAATCAAGGATAATCCAAAGGGGAAATAAATACAGAATCAACTTACTTGAAATAAGCAAAGGCACCAATAGAGAAAATAAACTAATTACCTCTACAGGTAACTTAAATCAGAAGACACTGATGCCACTTTAAGAATCGATGCCTTTTATACTTTTCTCAGGAAGAATAGAATGTAAATGTTAGTGATCTCTCCTCTAGAAATTCTATTTGAAGTGTTGGCATCTTGAGAATTTACCCAGATATCTGCTTCATAGAAGCTGCCCAACTCTGGTATTCATTTCTCTTTGACCTGGTTTGCAGTGATTGCACTTTCAATACTTAAGAGCGTCTTCCTTCTCATTATACCTTTCTGGCTTCATTGATCCAGGAACTGCAGAAGTAAATCAAGTCAGCGTCATAACCCAATCCCAATGTGTGTTTAACTGAGACTGTCTTGTGAAGAACGCAATGTTCTCTTCTGTCTAATGTGCAACAGGATATGTGAGATGAGACAACTGTTAATGAGCTGAAAAGTTTATTTATTAAAGATGAGCCCCATTTTAATTATGGAAGTGGATACGGGGGATTTGATTTCCAATATTAATATCTTGTTTACATACTTGTATGAAAGTATTCCTGGGTCAAATTAGTACATGCAGGGTAACATAGTGTTACCGGACGAAGGCCGTGGATTCTTTTGCCCAATGAGCTCAGTAAACAATTCCTGAAATACCGGGGTTTCAAAGAGAGAAAGAGTTTATTACTAGGCATGTAGTAGGAGAGCAGATGGCCTAGCAGCCCAAAATCAGTCTCCCCAAACTGCAGTAATACTGATAGTTTTATTAGAGAAAGCGATGGGCAGAGTTTAGGATAATGAGCACAGTGGCCCCAGATGATGTAATTAGAGGTGATCTGATTATTGAGATCGATTACATGCTTAGTCACAGAACGTGTATAAGAAAATGGCAGAATGAGGCATAGGTGACTAGTAGGTTAAAGTCTAAACTACTGCACGTGCTGGGGGGGGGGCACATTCTGGTTTGAACCAGTCTTTGTTATCAAGATTACTTTAGGCTTGGGTGGGTTAGTTCTGGGATGACCCAAGACCCTTATTAATAAACATTAGGGCTGTCTTCAGTGATTACAAGACTCTAAAGTTGAAAAACTGGATAACTGGGTACAAATGAAGGTTAGTCACAAGGTGTGGTAGTTAGATTCAGTTGTCAACTTGGCTGGGTGAAGGCACCTAGTTCTGTTGCTGTGGCCATGAGCCAATGGTACGTGAACCTCATCTGTTGCTGATTACATCTGCAGTCGGCTAGGAGGCATGCCTGCTGCAATGAATGACGTTTGACTTAATTGGCTGATGCTTATATGAGAGAGCTCAACCTAGCACAGCCCAAGCAGCTCAGCATTCCTCTCAGCACTGGAATTCCATCTCAGCACTGGCAGCTCAGCCCAGGCCTTTGGAGATGCAGAAAGGAATCACCCTGGGGAAAGATGTTGGAACCTAGAATCCTGGAGAGAAGGCCAGGAGAGATTACCCTGAGCCTTCCCACGTAAGAAAGAACCTCTGGGCTGTGCCTGAAATAAAAGGCCTGCTGCATGAAGATTAAAAGCAGGCCTTGATTTCACTGTCTACCCTGAACACCCAAAAGATCAGAAGATCAATTCTTGTCCCTGAATTCCAAAATCATCAATGAAAAGTCCTTCCTTAAGGGATGATTGCTATTTTTCATAAGTCTCCATAAACTTGGAAGCACTGGAGAACTAGCAAAATAAATCCCCTTTTATTAAAAGCCAATCTGTCTCTGGTGTGTTGCATTCCGGGAGCAAGCAAACTAGAACACAAGGTTTTTACAACCACAGGGGCAGGAGATAAAGGCTACCCAGCCATTATCAGAGATCAAGGCAGCTGGGTTACAATTTAGAGATTTCTGGTATTTCCCTCTGTCTGCTCCAAAAACCAGAAAACAAAAAGGAATATCTATATAATGATTCAGTAATCAAAATCATCCCTTAAGTCCTGATTTCTCAGTTACAACTGATGCTCTGTTAACACTGTTGTTTCAAAGACCAATTTATGTCAGTCTGCAAAATAACAGAAAAGGCATAGTTCAATAATGAATCTCAGTTGTCCACACTGGATCATATTTGTTTCTCATTCTAACATATTTTTTATCAAAATATAGGGTAATGTAGCACTCTACCTATACCAATTACTTCAAAGCCATGTATTCTAAATAGAGAAGGGAAATTTTGTAACTTCAGTTTTTGTCAGTGAGTCTCAACATGGATTAAATTTACTTTCATAAGAAATTGAGGAAAATTTAATAAGTTTTTATAATTCTAAATTAATTATTTACTTTTCATATGTTCAGATTACTCCATGTTACTCTTTTGTATTAAAATGTCATTTTGAAAACTGATAAGATGGGGATAGTAATTGGGAAAATTTTAATGTTGCTTACTGGTAAAATAAATAAAAAATATATGTAGCTCTCATAATTATTTTTTTCTAATTTTACAGGATTGTGAAATCTAAAACTCTGAGAGTCATTGGCTCTGAACATTCTTTGGGGGTAAAACTAGTTCTTTCGGAGTATAAACAGATTAAGTGGTACATTTAAGACTATAGAATATTCCCAATATTTTTACAGAATGGATAAAACTACTTGATTAATACTTGATGAGTAAATTGAAAGGGATTTTTAGTCATTTTCTGATCTACCCACCAGTTGTGCTCAAAACTTAATACAAGTGGATAAACAAGCCTGAAAGGAATTTAGCCTAAGTCTTGACTAAGAATCAGTGCTATGTAGTTTTCAAGATAGCATAAATGGAGAACCTAAGACATGGTGGTGCCTTGAGCATTTCTTGAGTCTGCTAAGACTGTGGGTGTTCTCTTTAAGGTACATCAGATTGCCTTATGAGAAAGATACTATATGAGAAATTTGGCAAGCTCAGTCCCTTCAGAAAAATTAGGAAGCAAAAGCTCTTATGCTAATATATAGGACATATCTACACACACACACACCCCATAAGCGCAAAGATCCATTTTACTTGCTTAGAATTCCATTTTGGCCAACTAGACAGATGTTGCAAGTTATAACTGCTTCATTCAGTGCCAGAACTAGGTAACGAGGAAGAGGACAGTTGAGGTAACAGATTCCCAGGACTACAATCCTTTTGATTTTGGAAAATAGTTGATAAAACCTATAGAGCAACTCACTAATGCTCAAGGTTAACTTCCTCAGTTGGAAGTGATCTCAAAATGAAGAATATAACAAACAATTGGCAGGGATCTGTCTCGTGGGAATGTTGCACCTTTTATTTAATAAGCCTATTTTTGTGGAAAAGGGAGAAAGGCTCCTGTGTTTGTGGAAAAGGGAGAAAGGCAAGTGATGACCTGCTTTTGTTTCACAGATGACTGTGAGATAGTGTTAGATATCATTATTGAATGTCTGTGTATACGCAGATGCGCATGGATATATGTGTGAGTATATAAGCCCATTCTATATTTGTGAGCAAGTTGGAGGCCTGTTTTATAAACTTTAGGATATGCAGTGCTTCCAAGTTTATGGAGACTTATGAAAAATAACAATCGTCCCTTAAGGAGGGACTTTTCATTGATGATTTTGGAATTCAGGGACAAGAATTGATCTTCTGATCTTTTGGGTATTCAGGGTGGACAGTGAAATCAAGGTCTGTCTTTATTCTTCATTCAGCGAGCCTTTTATTTAAGGCACAGCCCAGAGCACTGGGGTCCTAGTGACTTCCCTGCCTCCTCATATGTGCGAATTATGTGCTCCCTGCAGGTTATAATTGGGACCTTGGCTTCATTTTGGGAACAATGTGTACTAGGTCACTCGTCAGACTTTCCATTTTTTTGTGAGCATAACTTGTTTGGGGCTTTGCTTTTAGACTAAAAAAAATTTAATAAATTGGATGAAAGTTTCAAATCTTTGATGACTTAGTTATCAGAATTCATGTTCCTGTTAAAAAACTCTTAACAGAATGTTTTGATTATAGGGATGCCTCAGTAACCAATTGGTAAGGTGACTCATTGTAAGTGGCTTGGTTCAGGTTTTTTTGCTGGGTGACTGGGCTGGACAGAAGGCAAAATTCCTCAACTGAAAAAAAAGTTGGGCACATACTTTTTCTTCCCCTGACTTCCTTTCTTACTGCAATAAAGGAAGTCTGAAATTATGGGCAAGCAAATTAATTTCAAAGCCTTCAGAAGCAGAATTTAAAGTGTCAGTGGAGCCCCCTGGAAAATTATGTTGAGTACTTTTGTGAAAATTCCATTTATTGCCCAATAGATGGAGGGTTATAATTGGAAAATAATCAGATAAACTGTTAGAAGACAGTTAACAGAATGTTACATGATGAATACAGGGCAAACCTGATTCCCACATTTTGATTCCAAATTAAGACTCTGGATGTAAAGTACATTATCTAAATCCATTCTCTTAGAAATTCCAAAGATTTGTCCAGAATCATCAGAAAACATCTTGCAAGCCCTCAATTTATTTTCTGAGCACTTTGCCTGTGCATAGAAGGATCACACAAATTATCCTTCAAAACTGTGTCTTGAAAGAATGCAAAATTATATGGAATGCTGGGACTCCATTGGGCACAACGAAAACCCTGGTCACTGAATTTATGAAGAAGTCACCTGTAAATTGTCTGAAGATAGACAGAAGATAGAGGGAGTGACAATGGCTCCTCCACTGTCTTCCAGGATGACCAGGAAAAGATAAGAGTCTCTCCATGTTGTACCCTTTTATACATGCCTCTGTCTAGCCTACAGCAAGCTACCATAGGCAAATCAGACTGAAAGACAGAATTAAGTTAACTCAAGTTTTTACATTCATTTTTAAATTCTGGAGTCATTTGTTAAGCTTTTTAAGCTGCTCTCACTTCCAAGAGGGACTAGGTCAGTGGCTTTCAACATATGTCTTGATTGTAACATGCCAAAGTGTAGTCAGTTGTGAGATCTGTTACAATAGGTAACGTACCAAAATCTGTGACATTTTTAAATAAATTCAGATGAATTCAGAGTTATCACTAAAAGATCATTTCCATTTATTGATATTCAAAGCTGCTTTTTGGAAAAATGGAATGGGGCAGAGCTAGAGAACCAGTCTAATTTTATTAAATCTGGATGAGAGTGTTCCGTGCCATTGTATCTTTTATTTGTGTTTAACCAGGGAAAAAAGTTGAGAATCTCTGTTGCAGTTACCTATTGCTGCATAACAAACCACTCCAAAATGTAGTGACTTAAAACAAAACAATGTTTGTTCTGCTCACATCTCTTCAACTGGGCAGAGCTTAGTGGGAATAGCTTTTTCTGCTCTGCTAGGAATCAACTGGAGCAGCAATAAGGCTGTGACATGGAATAATCTGAAGGTTTGCTGGCTTATATATCTAAAGAAGCCATGTGAAATGTTGTGGCCAGAGGATGGACTTTAGCTGGTTGTATTTTCCCAAAGTGCCCATGCAATATTTCTAGTTCCACATGTTCTTCCAGAACCTTGCCATTCCCCCATCAAGAGGTGGGGTTTATGTTCCTTCCCCTGGTTACTGGGTTGGTAAGTTTCTCCTCTGACCAGTAGAGTATGTCAGAAGTCTTGCCAAGCTTGACAACCAAGGCTGAGCCATAAAAG
The DNA here is from genome assembly GCA_004026745.1 of Myrmecophaga tridactyla. Lineage (NCBI taxonomy): Eukaryota > Metazoa > Chordata > Mammalia > Pilosa > Myrmecophagidae > Myrmecophaga > Myrmecophaga tridactyla. Next base: position 6,555 of record PVIY010060306.1, read on the forward strand.
GTAGCATGGCTTCTACCTGGCTCTCTCTCAGGATTGTCAACCTTGAAAGTCCAGTCCCATGAGAAGACATTGGTAAGTCTTTGGCTAATGGTCCCAGCTAAGGCCTCAACCAATAGCCAAGACCAACCATCAGACATGTTAGTAAGTCAGTCCACATGGAGCACATTAGCTGTGCTCTCAACCTTGCACAAATTGCAGATTCACTAATAAACTATACATATGACTGTCAAACTTTGTTTTAAAGATTAAAGAGAGGATGTGTTCAAAATTTTCTGAAAATTCCGGAGACTACTCTAAAACAAAGATTGCTTTGTTCACTATCTCTGCTGATTTTCCCTGCATACTTAGAAACAGACATGAATCTCCTGTTAAATTTCTCTCCTACCTAGCATACTCTGATTTTCTTTCCTAGAAAGCATTCTTACTGTAGGATGTGGACTTAGTACATTTCAGTTGATCATCTATTGATTTCTATTGTCTTTGTCAATGTCTCCAAAACTGTTCTCTATTCTCTAACGTATTTCTGAGTTTGCAGATGAGATCATCTTAAACTCTGCACTTTTGAACTGTGTGGTAATGCCAGGAGAATACTCTCCTTATATTAGTGGTGGTGAGTACCAACATTTCAAAGCTTTGGTGTTCGCACTAATTGAACTTAATGAACACACACCATAGTGCATATAGGGGTATTGGCTGACAATTTGTGATGGAAGGAGAGCAAGACCATGCTCTTTTAAACAGAATTTCACTATTTCCACCATGTTCCCCATGTTAAATAGGAATGCATTGACACATCATCCTTGAAGATTTCGCTTCTGAGTTTTACCTGTGTTGTTTTTTCATGGAAATAATTCTGATTTCTGAAATACATCAGAATTCTTACCTTGCAGAAATAATAAAGGATAAATTCATTCATGGAAGAAAATTTTTCCTATAAATGTTAGCCATCATATTTTCTTTTCTATAAGTAGATCTTTAGTGATTTGCATCAATGACTAATTAGAGCTTTGCTTTTCAAACTTTGGCATTCATCTGAATCAACTGGAGGGGCTGTTAACTCACTGAATGCTAGGTCCTGCCCCCAGAGTTTCTGATGCAGTAGTGGAATGGAGATCAATAATTTGTATTTTTAAGATTTGCTGGTTCAGGCACCACACTTTGAAAACTACTGATTTAAACAAACAAGATAAAGGCTTATTGTGTGTGTAGAGATTTTTCTAGCCACTGCCCTCTGAAATATACTCTAAATTTAAAACAGTTTTCAAGTCACTACATAACTAAATAGTTTTCATTCATCCCCAGGGGTAGATGAGCCATTTTCTTAGCCATATTTCATCTCATATTGGAGCAAAGTGAGAAAAGAAACAAATTAGTTCTTTCAGTCAGAATGCCATTAAGTTCTAAATGGGCTCCAAACTGAGGCAATGTCATGAGAAAGTTATTGCAGGCATTTCTCACCAATACAAAACCAGAGAATTTGGTTAGCTTTGCCAGTTTGGCTTATAGCCAGAATTCTCTCAAAAAATTGCAGTAACAAAGAATGCAATAGACAAAATTGGATTCTTTCTGGGGAATCAAAGACTAAACTAGCTCTACTCTAGATGCCTTGGACTTCTGAGCCCCTAGAAATCTCAGTGTCCTCAGGAAAGGTACGAAAGAACTTTTCTCCTTAGCTCCTGAGAGAGAAACAGACCTGCTGTTCTGAAGATATCCTTTTAGAGTTCTAAATATCTTCACCTAACTGTATCTAATTAGATTGCTCAAAGACTCAGCCCAGTCTGTGGGTTGGCACTAGACTCATTGAGAACCTTCTGTTCACAGATTTTCCACTGGCTTTTCTCCCTCTCCATTCTTGCTTTGATTGTTTTTTTCTAATCTTACTTTTTCACAATTGAAGCTTCCATATTCCATCGTGGACCTTCTTGCTTTGCCTAACTGAACTACATGTTTGTAACATACACTTTCTATCTGCAGTTTGCTAAATTCCTCATTAGTTTTAAAAAATATTTGCTCTTTTTCTTATAAAAGGAAATTCATGCTTATTGTAAGAAAAAATACAAATATATTAAGCCAAAAAAAAAATCCCAAGGCCTATTATTGAGAGATTTGCAGTTAACATTCTGATAAATTTCAAATTAAAGTCATTTTTATTATATCCTCATTTAAATCTATTTATAACATTCAAAAATATGTATTAACAGTTATATTATAGAATTATGAAGATAAATGTTTTTTAAAATTAGAACAAATAAATGGACAAAATGAAAAAAATAATAACACCCACAATACCATACCCATGCCATATATTATCCTTATTTACATTTTAGTGTGATCGCCTCAGATATTTTTAAACATGTATAAATGCAATATCTGAAAATGGAATTTTATGCACATATTGCTTTGCTACATTTTTACTCAATGAGTTCACTATAGAAAATATTTGTGTGTATATTTATGTATTTTTTTGTGTACAATTCTTTTTTTTCTTTTTTGGGTGCATGGTCTGGGAATTGAACCCAGGTATCCCACTGCAAGGTGAGCATTCTACTGTGCACCCTGTACAAATTCTTTTAATAAGAACTCATGGGTTAAAATGAATATAACTTTTTAAGTCTTTGACAAATTACTATCCAAAATATTGTGCAATTTATTCCCCCACCAAAGTGTTTGATAGTATTTTATTCCCTCACTCTTTAATATATTAAGTATGATTAAAAAAAAATCTTTAGATTTTCATAAACTAAAAATTGTGCCTCGTTACATTTGGTATTGCATTCCTTTGCTTATATATATAATTTCATAAGTCCACTGAGCATTTGTATTTTTTATACAAATGAAAAAATTGAATTGCTTGGTCATAGATGATGTCTGCTTTTCTATTATGTTCATCATTTTATTTATTTGTAAAAAAACCATTATCTTAGGGATATTTTGTAATTTTACAATCAGCTTATAATTTGCCTTTTCACTTTTTCAGAGTATTTTTTTCTATGCAGAATTTTAAGTTTGTATGGCATCAAACCCAGTTTTTATCATTTTTCAGTTTGTTTTAATTTTTGAACTCCTCACAAGACCAGAAGAGTTTGTTTTTTGGTTTTCACTCATAAATAAAGAATTAAAAGTAACCAGGCAAAAACAGGGGAAGTTGCTAAGTATATAAAAAACTCTTAAGAACAAGTATAAGAAAATAAGCTTCAATTTAAAAAAATAGGCAAAAGATTTGAATAAACACTCTATCAATAAAGATAAACAATGGCAAATAAATGCATAAAAAGATAACAGTTAGTTATTAGGGAAATGTAAATGAAGAGTGCAGTGAGATACCATTACACACCTAATAGAATGACTAAAATCGAAAAGTATTATCATATCAAATGTTGGCAAGTATGAGGGAGAATTGGGATTCTCATAAACTACTCAAGGGAATGTAACAGCTAAAAATAATACAAAAATATATGGTCAAGGCTTCCAGGAAGATGGCAGAATAGGAAGGTTGAGTTCATCCCCGCTCCATGGAACAGCTAGAGAAGTGACAGAAAAATGAACAGGACAGTGGTTCCAGCATGTGAGTGACCAGAGAGGGACTTCTACATTATATAAGGAGGACCTGGATGAAAGAGTGGATAAATTATGATAGAAAGGATGGGGTTTAATCCATCTTAAGTGCACGAGGTGCAAGCTGCAACATGCAGGCAAAACCAGGATGCCGAAGAAGCAGTGTATTTCTGCATGCCTGCCTACTTCTGCAGATAGCTAAGGAGATCTTTCCTCTTGGCTCTGCAGCTCAGAGCTCATATGGGGAACCTGGAATCTGGCAGATTTGATTTACCTATGCACAGAGGCCTTGCTGCAATACAGTGCCTACCCCCAACCCCTGAGACAGGAAGGGGGAAACAAAGCAGAGCTGATATGACAATTGGCTGGCAAAAGAGACAAACTGGGTCATGCTACCTCTATCCTTTCTCTGTGGAGGCCTGGAGCATTCACAGCATGCACAGGCAGAGAGGCAGGGGTGAGGGAACAAGTTGTGCCACCCTGCCAGGCACCCTCAGGCTGGCTGTGGACAGGAGAAGTTGAAATACTCAGTCTCACAGCCCAAGGTCATTTACATGGGAGCCTGGGTAACACCAGACTCATCATGCCCATAAGCCAATTCTCCAGCAAGGGTTGGTGGCTTTCATTGCACATGGAGACCTGCAGACTTGACTGGATTTTCACTTGGTTGGGTCCCAGCCCAGCCAGCTGATTTAGTTAGGGAGAGGCAAGCCTGAGGGGAAGAGGTGGCCAAAGAGCTCCCTCTCCTGGGAAGACATGGAAAGTGCAGCCTGGCAAACTGACTTTCTGTTTGACTTTGAACAGATCTCCAATCAGAGTTGCAGCTCCTGCTTGAGGTCCGGGCCTTGGTTTGGTGGTATTACAGGTGCAAAATTAGACCTGAATACAAGTCCAAACAACCACAGAAACTTAGACAAGACAGGGAAACCAACTTCCAAAACTTCATCAAGATAATCAAAGGCGATGAAGCCAACAGAAAATCACAAAGCATATGAAAATGTAGGAAAATATGGTCCAGAAAATGACCAAATTAAAACTCTGGAGGAAATAAACAATTTGAAACAACTAATCAGAGATGTTCATACAAATCTCCTAAATAAATTCAGTGAGTTGAGTAAAGACATAAAAGAAATCAAGAAGACAGTAGAAGAGCACAAAGAATACATAAAATTTGAAAAATACATAAAAAATAGCAGATCTCACAAAAATGAAAGGTACTGTAGATCAAATTAAAAACATACTAGAGACACACAGCAGCAGATATGAAGAGATTTGAAGAGGCAAATGAAAGAATAAGAAAACTAGAAGACAGGACAACTGAATTTGAACACACAAAAGAACAAATAGTGAAAAAGATGGAAAAATTTGAATTGGATCTCAGGGAAATAACGGGCAAAGTGAAGTGCCCAGATATAAGAATCATTGGTGTTCCCGAAGGAGAAGAGAAGAGTAAAGTGCTAGGAAGATTATTTAAGGAGATAATTGGGGAAAATATACCAACCCTTTTAAATGACATGAATATGCAAATCAAAGAACCCCAGAGAACATCAAATAAAAAAAAAAATCCATATAGAC
>PVIY010060307.1:0-11684 GCA_004026745.1 Myrmecophaga tridactyla
AGAAGGTAGCATCATAGGGTGGGTGGGGTTCTGGGTCAGAGTACTCCCTGGTTTCTCTCAGCCTGGCCAGTCTTCCGCATCCCCCAAGGTCTCCTGGAATTTCCAGACGCCGGGGAGTTTCATTTGTTCCACTTGGCTGTCAGTGCCTAGAGTGCGGGGTTTCTTATAGCCTCATGTTCTGTGCCCAGCCTGGTGCTGCTTATACAGTAGAACTTAGAAAAGTGTCTGCTCTTACTCTGCCTGCCTTGCCTCTTGGGTCCCCGTCTTGTTTCCCCAAGAGAAATCACAGGCTTCTAGAAGTCAGGGGCTTCTCCCATATGGGCCCACTGAGCCACATAGAGTTGAGCCCAAAGAGAAGGATTGAGAAATATGCTAATTTTTATTTTTTTCCAGGCATGAGGCTCCTTAGCCTCTTGAATGAACGTGAATGAAACGCTGAGCGGACCAGGAAGCTTGCATTCCAGGTCTGGGGCCGCTGCGTGCTGGCAGTACGTGTGCCTCTCAGCTCAAGCCTCTTGAGGGTGGTTCAGATGGGGGCCACGAGGGGCTTGGCAAACTTGCACCTCCCTGGAGAGGGCAGAAACAGGGGAGCAGGCCCAGAGGCCAGGGTGGAGTGGGATGGGGGCAGCGTCCCACTGCCTGGCTTTCACCAAAAGCTGTCCCTGGAAAGCCATGTTTGCAACATCTGGGAGCCTTCTGGGGGCCTGGGCACAGGTGGCCGAAAGGTTAGGAGCTGGGAAAGGACATCCCCGGGCCTGGCCTGGGGACCGGGAAGCCTGGGTGCGAGGCCCAGCCCTGCTCCATGGGCTGCATGAGCGCGGACATGTCCCTGAACTGGCCAAGCCCCTCACTGGGCTCCTGGGCATCTTGAGAAGGCCTGAGGCCCGTGGGGGGAAAGGATGCCTCGGCTCTGATTCTCTGGGAGACCTCAAGGGGTCCTGGGCGTGGGGAGGGCCTGGCCGCCTGGCAAGGAGCCACTGTGCCCATGTAGTGGCCGCCCACTGCTGCCTGCAGCCCCACGCAGATGGCCGGGTGGGGGCCCTGGGGACAGACGGTGCGCCCTTGGACACAGGCTCGCCTGTCCATCTCGTCTGTCCGTCCTGCCTCCTGTCCATGCTGCTTGCTCTCATCCCAGCCGGGCCAGGCTTCTGCCCCCATACCGACGCTTTTCCCTTCGTTTTGTTCAATATGGAAATTTACAGCCATGCACAAAAATAGACAGACTCAAATAACAAACCCTCAGGAAACCGTCTCCCAGGTTCAACAGCTGTCACCCGTGCCTGCTCATTTAATCTGTCCCCACACCAGTGTCCTTTCTTTTTTTTTTTTTTGGCTGGAATATTCTAAAGCAAAACCCAGACATTGTATCATTTCACTCCTAAATATAAAGACTTTTAAAAGCAAAACGCCAGCCCGATACCATCACACCCAGCAGAACGAACGCCAATCCCTTCCTGTGGTCTAGTACCCTAATACGCCCAGCCTGACACAGTTTCCCCTGAGAGATGACTTGGGCTCCGAGCACAGTCCCCCCACCGCCAGCACCGGTTTCAGCGGATCCATTATTTCATCACGGTTTGTAAAAGGGCAGCAGCGTCATTCCATCGTTCCTTCTGCAACTCTTAACTCTGCTTGCTGGTAAGGAACTGTCTCTGAAGTTTGCCAGGTGTGGGAAATGCAGCGTAAGTGCTGGATTCCTTCTCTCTCCTATCAGGTTTCAGAATAATAGGCTGGGATTGCCCTTTCCGGCTCCCACATTCAGCCCGTGCAATCCCCACTCGATTTGCTACTCACTTGGTGAGTGCAGCCTCCCCTTCCATCCCCAATGGCGTCTCATTCACGGCCTAAACCTGAGTGCTGATTTTGGTGGGGGTGGGGATGGGGGCTTGCATTTGTTTTACTCAAAAAGCCTTGACCTTGCAAATCAAGAGCCTTGGTTTTCAAAAATATCGCCTTTGCTACAAGAGCTGATTTCAAAACTGACAAAGCTCAGAGTCGCCTTCTTGGGCTCAGGCATGGGGTGGGGGGACGGCTCGAGGGTGGGGTGTTGCCCAGCTCCAGCCTGGGGTGCAAGGGGAAAAGGTTGCAAGCCATGATGGGACGCCATCTTTTGTCTGCCGCCTCGCCCTGGTGATGCCCTGTGACCGGGGAAGTGTTCTTGGTGGGCTAAGGTTCTGATTTGGGGGGTGAATTCCTGGCAGTGGGCTCTCGTGGTAGGGGGGAGCCCTAGGGGCTGGCCGTAAGGAATGAGGGCCAGTCCCTGCAGAGGATGCAGAAGGAAAGGGGGACCCAGCGTGTACCCAGGCTGGGAGGCGTGTGGCCCATGGGGTTTGGGCTGTGGCTGCTGCGTGGACTCCGGCTATGCTCCCTGCCCCATGGGAAGTCATGGAAACCTGCCCCTGCCTCAGTTTCCTCATCTGTGAAATGGGGCAATAATACTTCCTGCTGAGCAGGGACAGCAGTGGACATGATTATTGCTTAGACACTGTATTCCCCCAGCCCTGGGTGCGGCCCTGCATGGGAGACCCTGGCCCCCCAACTCCTCGTGGGAGAGTAACTGCAGATTAAGCCGAGGAAGTTGCCTGGAACCCAGGGCCCTGCAGGGTGGGGCTGGGCATGTGTGCTGTGTGAGGCCCAGCGCCCTCTTCCCCAGGGGAGACGGGCCCCTCCCCCTGCCTGGCGAGGTGAGCCTCCTGTCCTCACCTCCCCAGGGTGGGTTCCAGCACCCGGGGGCTGTGTGATGCCTCCAGGCCTCGGTGCTCTGGGACCCCACACCCCATTGTGGGTTTTTGCAGGGGAAACCCTACAAGTCCTGGCGAGGCCATGGGATGGCCCTTTGCACTCCTTGACCTGCAGTCTTGGTAAAATGGAGATAGCACAACTCCTGTTTCCAGCCCATCTCACAGGTGGCTGCAGAGAGCAAATCAGACTGGGTTGGGAGCTGTGTGTAAGGTGGCCTGTGCCATTTGCAGATGAGGGGCAGTGGGCCAGACATAAAGAGACTGTCATTTAATCCATCATGTTCCAAGGCTTTCAGAGAGGGCACCCAGCCCTTTCTTCCACCCCCCTTACTGGGGTGGGGGCTTAGGGGTGTCTGTGAGGTCCCGGGGGCTGGGGTCCTCCCTCCTCCTCTCCTCGGTGAGACACCGTCTTTGGAGAGAGAGTGCCAAGTCTTGCTAGGGGTTTCGGGCTGTGCCTGTGGAGTTAGGGGGTGCGTGGAGAAGGGGCACTGGGTGGGGACTGAGCAAAGGCGGGGCGGGGGTGGCTGGGGGGATGCTGAGAAAGCAGCTGGTGTGAGCTGCCCTGGAGGGAACCCCGCAGCAGGGTGGCCCGTGAGAAGAGGGTCCAGTATCAGAGGCGGGTGTAGGCGAATCCCCAGAATGGGAGCCAGTGGGGTCAGCACCCGGGTTGGGGAGCTGAGTGCAAATGGCTCCGCAGCACAGGCCCAGGCTGGGGGAGAAGTGGGGGGGCTCTGAGTACCTGCAGCTCCTGGCCCAGGGGGGCCCTGAGTGCTGTGAAAGAGGCTGCCCTCTTGCCAGCTTCTGGTGACTGCTGCTGAGTGGCTGCCCCCAGGGGCCGTCCAGTACCCCATGTCTTGTCTTTGGTGTGTGTGTGTGTGTGCTGTCACCAGCGACCTCTGCTTCCTGGGTGGGTTACGCGTGGGTGCTGGGTGGGACCCCTTCCCAAAGGGCTTCCCCAGAAGACACCCAGCCGCAGGGGCTTTCTGAGGAGTGGGCAGCACCCTGCAGGACTGCAGGTCAGCATGCCTGATGGTAAGGGGTGCAGGACGGAGAGCTTGCTGCAATGCACAGTCATACCACACTGGTCCACATTTATGTGCCCCCCGCTTTGTAAGAACCCCCTTCTCCTTTCTGAACGGGGTACTGCTCAATTCACAGATCCCTCGATACAGCTGTGCGACCCTAAATTGCCTGCAGAGTTTTTCTTTTACCGTCACCCAGCGAGCTGGACACGGTCACCCCCCATCTACAGATGAGGCAGGGAGAGCCAGGCCGGGGTGGGGTGGGGTGGGGTGGGGGAAACAGGTTTCCCTGGCAGCCAAGGTCAGCTCCCCTCCCCAACCCCGCAAGCCCTCCCTGAGGCCAGCCTCACCCCATCTTTTCCTGCCTTTGATTTTGCTGCCTCCCCCGGGTGGGTGGGGGTGAGGTGTGCTGAGCCAGGGGCAGTGTTTGCAGGTGAGCCTGTATGGCCTCTATGGACTTCCTTTGCCCGGACCAGTCTCGGGGTGCTGGCACCTGAAATTGCGTCTGTATGTTTTCATTGTGGCAAAATATATATAATACACAATTCGCCATTTAACAGATGTTAAGTGCATGACTCAGTAGCATTAATTACATTCACAATATCATGCAACCACCATCATTGTCTCCAAAGTTCCTCATTACCCCGAGCTGTTTTTATTGGTTTCCTGCAGCTTCCAGATGTTTCGGGATGGTGAGCCTCCCGTCTCAGCATGGGGGATTAACGTCCTGGCTTGTCCCACCTGCCGCGCCCCCGTGCCATCCCGAGGCAGGTCCCCGAGTTGATGCATTAAATGACAGTCTCTTTATGTCCGGCCCACTGCCCCTCATCTGCAAATGGCACAGGCCACCTTGCACACAGCTCCCAACCCGGTCTGATTTGCTCTCTGCAGCCACCTGTGAGATGGGCTCCAAGTAGGAGTGGTGCTATCCCCATTTTACAGGTAAGCAGGTCATGGCTCCAGGAGACCGATCCACAGCTAGTCAGCGGTCAAACCAGACTGCTGGCCATTTCCATGCTCCCAGCCAGTGCTCTCTCCAGGACACTGCACGGCCCCAGGTGGGTAAAGTGAATGAGTATTGAGCAGGCATTGCCGCAGGCTGTGCTACAGAAACGGAAGCGCCAGAGACAAGGCTGTGCTCTCCAGACGTTGGTCATTCCCTAGGGGAAGCTAGGTGATCACGTGGGAGACACAGCAAAAGGACAACCAAAAATCTTTACTAGGTTTGGGACCTGTTAGGCTAAATGAGGGGCACAGGTCCCTTTACTGCAGGACTTCTCAGAGCCTTTAAGGTGCAAGGGGCACCGCAGGCTCCAAAAGCACAACATGATGGCTGTGTTTCCCAAACTTGTTCACCCATGAACTCTTCTACTGGAATTTTGGAATTCTATGCTAGATGGTCCCCTTTGAGTTCATCTCTGTAATAAAGGAGACGGTGTTTGGGAAAAAATAACCATGATTATCACTGTTATTGGACTTTGTACCCATCAAACTAAGGCCATGAGCTTAGTCTAGCTGGTCAGGCCACAGGTTTAATCCGGGGTTGATAAAGGAACTGGCAGGTGTGAGGAAGGCGATGGCTGAAGGCTGGAGAAGTACAGGCAGGCTCCCTGGAGGAGGAGGGCTTCACCCAGGTCTTAAAAGTGAGAAGGATCTACTGAGCAAAGAGGAGCTGGAAACAGGTGTAGACAAATGTAAGCATTGTTTGTGGTTTTTAGCTACTGGAATCAATCTACGGCAGAGACAGTGGAGGCCTCATTAACATTTAAAATTCTACTTAGTATGAACTTCTGGACATTTCACCTCCCAAGAAATGGAAGCCTGAGCCCAGGAAGTCAACTCTCCATATTGGGAGATTTGGCTAATTTTTTAAATTGCTAAATGTCCAACAGGACTCTTTCTATTTAGTCCTGAGTCAGTCCACTAAAGCTGACCCGTCCTCTTTGGCCTTAGAACAGTTCCTACATTTCTGGATTTTTTGGCTCACTTAATTGTTTGCTGGCTGCCCCTTTCTGTAGTCATAGGGTGAGCCAAACAGTTATAATTTATAAACAGATATTAACTCAATAAAGAAACAAGCTCCCTAGTCTAGTAACACTGCCTTTTGCAATCTGTTATATTAACTTTTTTTTCCTTTGGTATTATCACTACCTTTTAAAATCTCTTGATGGGGTGGGCAGTGGTGGCTCAGTGGCAGAGTTCTCACCTGTCATGCCAGAGACCCGAGTTCGATTCCTGGTGCCTGCCCATGCAAAAAAAAAAAAAAAATCTTTTGATGGTAAAATGTACGAGGAGATACCTACACGAACATTCATTCCAACATTTTTGAAAACTGGCAAATATACGATAATCTGTGTATCTTCATTAATGGAAGAAAGGACAACCTGTGATTATTCAAACACTGGTTTTGCCATGAGCAATTGAAATGAATGAACTAGAGCTCATCTGTCAACATGGATGTGCTGGTTTGAAAGGAAGTATGCCCCCTAAGAAAAGCCATGTTTTGATATAAAACCCATTCTTTAAAGGTAGAATAATCTGTATTCAATACTGTATGTTTGAAACTGTAATGAGATCATCTCCCTGGATGATGTGATTTAGTCAAGAGTGGTTGTTAAATTGGATTAAGGGATGACATGTCTCCACCCATTTGAGTGGGTCTTGATTAGTTTCTGAAGTCCTATAAAAGAGGAAACATTTTGGAGAAAGACATTCAGAGAGAGAGAGAGCAGAACTATGTGACCACGAGATGCAGAGTCCACCAGTCAGCGACCTTTGGAGATGAAGAAGGAAAATGCCTCCCGGGGAGCTTCGCGAAACAGGAAGCCAGGAGAAGATGCTAGCAGATGATGCCATGTTCGCCATGTGCCCTTCCAGCTGAGAGAGAAGCCCTGACTGTGTTTGCCATGTGCCTTCTCATTTAAGAGAGAAACCCTGAACTTCATCGGCCTTCTTGAACCCAGGTATCTTTCCCTGGATGCCTTTGATTGGACGTTTCTTTAGACTTGTTTTAATTGGGACATTTTCTTGGCCTTAGAACTGTAAATCAGCAACTCATTAAATTCTCCCTTTTAAAAGCCATTCCATTTCTGGTATATTGCATTCCAGCAGCTAGCAAACTAGAACACCTGGTATCTGAATTCCTTAGGGGAGGGATTCCACCTGAGTTGGGCTTCACCCCTGCCCTGGGGAAGGCACAGTCTCCACACAACAGAGCTTGTTTCTGCCTATGCCTGGGGCAATTGCAGCCTGAGAAGTCCTGCCACTGTATCCAATGGCAATCAAGGCTTTGTAGAAACACAGCCACAAAAACCTGTTTCCTCTCTCTTTTTTTTCTTTTTCCATCAGCCCTGCCCCCTTGGCGCCACGGCAAAAATAAGCGACCTTTGCTTTGACCAGGTTCACCTGAACTGGGGCCTATTTTTAGTAGTCAAACTTTGTGAATTAATTCCACTATTGGCGTTCGGTTGGGCTTAGCCCTTGCTGCTGGTAAATTCTCTTTCCTTTCCCCTCTGGGAAGCAGCCTGTGGGGGAGGGGTGCTGGTCGCCGCAGCTTGGGGAATTCATGGTTCTGGGGTGGCTCGCAGCTGGTCCAGTTGGTCCAGACTTGGGTTCGCTGTGTGTCTGGTCACTGACGTGGCCCCAGGAGCTGCTCTGTACTGTTTCTGGTTATTTAGTAGTTGTTCTGGAGGATGAACTAAAACGAGCACATTGCTAAGCCGCCTTCTTCACGCAAATCTGATTGTAAGCTCTTTAGCAGACATATTTAATCTGAAACTTTGAGTTTATTTCTAGATTCTGATATATATACTGAGTTATATGTATATAATCTGACATTTCCCTGGAACTCTGAGTACTTCTGTGACACCTAAGATTCAGACCTGAAATTCTGCAGCTCTGAAAGTCAGCATTGCTACATACAATAACAGCTAAAGACTGAAAAAGAGATCAGGTTTCAATTAGAGATAAAAAGAGAGTCGATCTGGTTGGGACTAAGGTAAATCAGAATACAGGGCAAAAGATGATAGTATATGTACCTGAGACCTTTACCTATTAAATGAGAAGAAAAGCAGAGAGGTTTATTCTGTCTAGAACCTAAATTTTCTATGATATACAATCTAATCAACCTGTCTGGATAGCTTGGTTAAACAACCCAAACATATGGAGTCCAGAACAGAATAAGGCCTTGTAATTATGTATTGCTTAATGTAATACTCGGAAGCATCCCAGACTATGGTGGGCTGATAATTTAAAAGTATTGGTAGAGTCCCATGAGGACTAGAGAAAAAATATGAAAACATTAAATTTTCCCATTTGGGAAACCCCTGGTACTCTCTCAAACATTAGGGATTCCCATGAAAATAAGTCAAGTTCTTGATTTTGAGGCTTGCCCTTATGAAACTTATTTCTTTATAACAATATGGACAGATAAAGCCCTGCCTAATGACCAAATTAAAACATGTGAGGAGACATAAACATTGGAACAACTAATCAAGGATGTTCAAACAACCCTGTTTAATAAAATAAGCAGGATTTCAAATGACATAAAGGAGATCAAGAAGATAGTAGAAGAGCACAAAGAGAAATTTGAAAGAATACATAGAAAAATAGTAGAAATAACAGAGATTAAAGAGTCTGTTGACCAAATAAAAAACATTCTACAGGCACACAACACCAGATTTGAGGAGAAAGAAGAAAGAATAAGTGATATAGAGGACAGGATAACTGACTTTGAAGACTCAAAACAGCAAATGGCAAAAAAGATGGAAAAAATTCAATGGGAACTCAGGGAAATGATAGACAAAACGAAGGGCACAAACATAAGAATCACTGGTATACCAGAAGAAGGGAAGAGTAAAGGGCTAGGAAGAACAGTTGAGGATATAATGGGGGAAAACTTCCCAACCCTCATAAAGGACATAAACACACAAGTCAAAGAAACCTAAAGAACTCCAAACAGAATAAGTCCAAAGAGGCCTTCTCCAAGGCACATACTAATAAGTCTGTCAAATGTTGAAGAGAAGCAGAAAATCCTGAAAGCGGCAAGAGAAAAACAATCTACTACACACAAGGGAAATCAAGTAAGACTGAGTTTAGACTACTCAACTAGCACCCTGGAGGTGAGAAGGTAGTGGTATGATACATTCAAGATCCTGAAAGAGAAAGACTTTCAGCCAAGAATTCTGTACCCAGCCAAATTATCCTTTAAAACTGAAGGAGAGATTAAAGCTTTCACAGACAAAGAAGTCCTGAAAGAATCTGTCAACAAGAGACTAGCCATACAAGAAATACTAAAAGCTCTGCCAGCTGAGAAAAAAAGACAGGAGAGGGAGGTCTGGAGGAGGGCACAGAATTGAAGAGTACCACAAAGGATAATTAAAGAACTCAAAGAGGAAGAATGAAAAGAATATATAGCTGTGACAAATAAAATAAAAAAGATAAGATGGTGGAATCAAGAAATGCCTTTTCAGTAATAACTTTGAATGGTAACGGACTAAATTTACCAATTAAAAGATACAGATTGGCAGAACGGATTAAGAAACATAATCCAGCCATATGCTACTTACAAGAAACTCATCTTAGACCCAGGATACAAATAGACTGAATGTGAAAGGATGGAAAAAGATTTTCCATGCAAATTGTAACCAAAAGAAAGCAGGAGCAGCTATACTAATATCGGACAAAATAGATTTTAAATGTAAAGAAGTCATAAGAGACAAAGAAGGACATTACATACTAATTAAAGGGTCAATTCACCAAGAACATATAACAATCATAAATGTTTATGCTCCCAATCAAGGAGCTCCAAAATACATGACATAGACATTGGCAAAACTAAAGGGAGTGACTGATGTTTAAACAATAATAGTAAGAGACTTCAATATAACACTCTCCTCTATAGATAGAACAACCAGACAGAAGATCAGCAAGGAAACAGAGAAGTTAAACAACTTGATAAATGAATTAGACCTAACAAACATATATAGGTCCTTGAACCCCAAAGACTGATACTGTATGATTCCACTTTTATGACCAGAATAAAGGTATAATCAGAGACTTATAATACAGAATACAGGGGACTTAGAGATACATAAAAGTAGAGATGGGTGAACGGTTAGCTAATGAGGTTGAATTCCAATGTAAGGGAATAGATAGGAGCAAAGGTGATTCTCTCGTGGGTCTAGAAGTAATATTAGCACATTGAAGATGAACAAGATTGAAAAGTGTTGTACAGACCTACGTGTCCCACTGACTCACAGTAGAAATATGAATGAGTTCTTGTAAGAATTACTTCAAAGATATGATTCTTTTTTTAAACTTTTTTTATTAATTAAAAAAATTAACAAAAACATTAAGATATCATTCCATTCTACATATACAATCAGTAATTCTTAATATTATCACATAGTTGCATATTCATCATTTCTTAGAACATTTGCATCGATTTAGAAAAAGAAATAAAAAGACAAGAGAAAAAGAAGTAAAACGATAAGAGAAAAAAAAGATTATACATACCATACCCCTTACCCCTCGCTTTCATTTACCACTAGCATTTCAAAGTGAATTTATTTTAACATTTGTTCCCCCTATTATTTATTTTTATTCCATATGTTCTACTCTTCTGTTGATATAGTAGCGAAAAGGAGCATCAGACACAAGGTTTTCACATTCACAGAGTCTCATTGTGAAAGCTATATCACTGTCCAATCATCATCAAGAAACATGGCTACTGGAACACAGCTCTACATTTTCAGGCAGTTCCCTCCAGCCTCTCCGCTACATCTTGAACAACAAGGTGATATCTACTTAACGCATAAGAATAACCTCCAGGATAACTTCTCGACTCTGTTTGGAATCTCTCAGCCATTGACACTTAAGTCTCATTTCACTCTTCCCACTGTGGTACAGAAGGTTCTCTCAATCCCTTGATGTTGATTTTCAGCTCATTCTAGGGTTTTTCTGAGTCCCTTGATGCTGAGTCTCAGCTCATTCCAGGATCTCTCTCCCACGTTGCCAGGAAGGTCCACACCCCTGGGAGTCATGTCCCACGCAGAGAGGGGGAGGGTGGTGAGACTGCTCATCATGTTGGCTGGAAAGAGAGGCCATATCTGAGTAACAAAAGAGGCTCTCTTGGGGGTGACTCTTAGGCCTAAATTTTAAGTAGACTTGACCTATCCTTTGTGCGGTTAAATTTCATATGAACAAACCCCAAGACTGGGGGCTCAGCCTATAGCTTTGGTTGTCCACATTGCTTGTGAGAATATCAAGAATTCAACTTGGGGGGTTGAATTTCTCCCCGCTCTCACCATTCCCTGAAGGGGGCTTGCAAATACTTTTCCAGTCACTGATCAAATCATTCTGGGGTTCATCGGGGCATCACTCTGGACAAACTAACAAATTCTCATGTGCTACCTGAGATTCCAAGTATTTATGACATTCAATCAAACTATCTACCTGAGTTATATTAGGAAATGCTCTAGTCAAAATATAAATTATGTATCAAGTAAACATTTTTTGCTTTAGTCTCATACATAAGGTGATATTTTAAAGTATTAATTATCATCTATTTTCAGCACCCTGCAATAATGACATTCCTTTGTTCTTCCTCAAGCAAAAACATAATCCGTTAACATTCAGTGTTATTACTGCATGGGTAGTACTTTCTTCTACTATTTTGCCTCCTGGATTTTATATGTCATATCTAATTTTCCTTCTTTTGAACTTTACTCATAGTCTTCCTTTCTACACTCTTCTCCACACCTCTCTCTTCTGTCTTCGTATCTGTCTCTAGTGTTCCCTTCAGTATTTCTTGCAGAGCTGGTCTCTTGGTCACAAATTCTCTCAGTGATTTTTTGTCTGAAAATGTTTTAATTTCTCCCTCATTTTTGAAGGACAATTTTGCTGGATATAGAATTCTTGG
>PVIY010060308.1:0-11683 GCA_004026745.1 Myrmecophaga tridactyla
CAGTGATGATAGGTAGTCTACAACCATATCCAAAACATGGACAGAGTCAGTGAAATAATCCTTCTGTAAATAATATATACTTTATGCTTGATTTATATAAATTATACAAACCATCACAGTTAAGTGATAAACTAGAGTCAGGAGACTAGTTTTCTGAAAATGGGCAAGGTGTCTAGAAAAGTGCAGCTAGGTGGTCATTTCCAGGATTATGGTATTACAGGGATACTCATTTTGTAAAATGTTAGCACTCTGAAAAGTTCATATTATGCTTTACTATGTAAGTAATATTTTTTCAAGCAAGTTTTTAAAGGCAAAGTCAGGGTAAGAAGATTATAAAATGGATAATACAGTAAATACATGCATTTTTCAGTCATATACTGTTGAATGTGAGATGAAAATGAATACAAAGAGCACACATTTTACTTACAAAACTGGAAACCGTCACATATATCATAAAATAAAATAGTGCAGGACATGCAGCCCAATCCTGCTTCTAAGTGTATAAATCCAACTGCATAGAGACACCAATATTTCTCACTTTGCTGAGTAGGTGTTTGTACTAGTTAAGGTTCTCGAGAGAAATCCATATATATTTAGGTTTGTGAGGGAACACTCACAAATATAAATTTATTAAAAGTGCCTCATGTGACCATGGGAATACAGAGTTCAAAATTCGCAGGGCAGGCTGTGAAACGAACGACTCCGATGGAGGGACTGGATGAACTCCACAGGAGAGGTTAGAAACCCGAACCAGGAATAGAGCCTGTCCTTTCTGAATCCTCCTTAAAAGGCTTCCCATGATTAGATTAAGCATCATTCATTGCAGAAGATACTCCCCTTTGGCTAATTACAGATGGAATCAGCTGTGGAGGCAGCTGACATGATCGTGATCTAATTCTATGAAATGTCCTCATTGCAAACAGGCCAGCAGTTGCCCAACCTGTCAAACAGGTACCACAAGTTGACCAAGTTGACACATGAACCTGACCATGACAGTCCACCCCTTGTCAACTTGGCAGCTATACATATGACATTAAACCATACCCAATTTCCAAATGAAAACAATAAAAGACACTTATTTTTCATTGACCAAAGAATACTCAACTGTGCTGCATATAACTGGAAACACATTAAATCTCTCCAGAATAGGGCACAAATCCTAGGGCAACATTCATTCTTAAACTTGATATATTACAACTTAAATAGTATAACATGAACAAAACAGCATTACAGTCCTCATTTCTGTAACTGATCATGTGGTCGAAGTTCATATTTATCACTACCTTCTTCCACTACCCATTACATATTCCCTTTATGCTCAGCAAGCACTTCAGCTAGCCATGGTTCTTTGCCTGGTCTAGTGACCCAAAGCTTCATTCCTGAACTTTGAGACTCATTGGTAGTCTTGTCTGGATTGGGTTATTGCATTTTTCCATTGATTTTAATCACAGGGCTTGGTAGTACTAAAATCTGCCCTAGGGGGTCTCCTATATTCCAAGAAAACTTTTCTTTACCTCCATTATGTAGTTGCAGTCCTACTTCCCCCTGATATCAAGGTCAATCACCCCAGACAATAATGTAATCCCCTTCTTGGTTTGTTGATCCAGTGGCATAAATAGCCCAAAGTGAATAAGTGGCAGTCTTAACTTCCAGTTCAGTGGAAACATTGTTTCTGGTGGAGAAAGAATTCCCCGTTTTGGAAATAAAACCTGTAGACTAACAGAACTAAGGGTTGCAGGCACAGGAGGCAAAAATGTTCCTAGTGGATCACTAGGGGTGCTAGTGAGTGATACCACTCCTATTTCAAACCCTTGGTTTCCGGACCCAGGGATCCTGACTGTGGGAGAAACAACACCATACAGCAGACGCAGATTCAGAGCATATACAGCTTCCTGGAGAACATTATCCCAGTCTTTCAAGGTATGGCCAACTAGTTGGCACCGTAACTGAGTTTTCAAAAGGCCATTCCACCGTTCTATCAATCCAGCTCCTTCTGGATGATGGGGAACATGGGAAGACCAGAGAACTCCATGAGCATGTGCCCATTCCCATGCTTCATTTGCTGTAAAGTGTGTTCCTTGACCAGAAGCAATGCTGTGTCAAGTACCATGATGATGGATAAGGCAGTCTGTAAGCCCAAGGATGGCAGTTTTGACAGAAGCATTGCTTGCAGGGAAAGCAAACCATACCCAGAATATGTGTCTATTCCAGTTAGAACAAATCACTGCCCCTTTAATGAAAGGAGTGGTCCAATGTAATCAACCAGCCACCATGTAGCTAGCTGGTGACCTCGGGGAATGGTGCTCTATCGGGATCTGAGTGTGGGTCTCTGCTGGTGGCAGATTGGGCACTCAGCATTGGCTGTAGCCAAGTCAAACTTGGTGAGTAGAAACCCATGCTACTGAGACCATGCATAACCTCCTTCCCTATCACCATTACCACTTTGTTCATGAGCTCATTAGGAAAGGACAGGAGTTGTTGGGGAAAGAGGCTGACTTGAATTCACAGAACAGGTCACCTTATCCACTTGATTATTAAAATATTCCTCTAATGAAGTCACCCTCTGGTGCACATTCACATGGACACAAATATGTTCATGTTCTTAGCCCACTCAAAAAGGTCTATTCACATACTTCTTCCCCAGACATTTTTATCAACAATTTTCCAATTATGGTCTTTCTAAGTCCCTGACCATCCAGCCAATCCATTAGCAACAGCCCATGAGTCAGTACACAAACTCATTTCTGGCCTGTTTTCCTTCCAAGCAAAATTAACATCCAGGTGCACTGCTCGAGGTTCTGCCCTCTGGGAGGATTTCCCCTCACCACGGTCCATCAAGGATACCAAAGAAAGGGGTTGTAATGCTGCAGCTGTCCACTGTCGGGTGGAACCTGCATATCGTGCTGAACCATCTGTAAAGCAGGTCCGAGTTTTATCTTCCTCAGTCAATTCAGTGTAAAGAACTCCACAAGAGGCCATAGCTCTGGTTTGGGAAAGAGAAGGTAATGTGGCGGGAGCAGAAACCATGGGCATTTGGGCCACTTCCTCATGTAACCTACTTGTGCCTTGAAGACCTGCTCTGGCTCTATCTCATATATACCGTTTTCATTTTACAATAGAGTACTGCTATGCATGCTCAACTTTATGGCTTGGTGGGTCAGATAACACCCAGCTCATGATAGGCAACTCAGGTCTCATGGTAACTTGGTGGGCCATGGCTAAGTGTTCAGTGTCTACTAAGGCACAGTTTCAGGCCAAAGCTGTATCTCAAAAGGAGAGTAGTTATCTGCAGGAGATGGTAAGGCTTTGCTCCAAAATCCTAAGGGGCTGCATTGTGATTCTCCTATAGGTGCCGGTGAAAGCTCCAGACAGCATCTCCATTTACCACCGACATTTCCAGCACCATTGGATCTGCTGGATCATATTGCCCAAGTGGCAGAGAAGCTTGTACAGCAGCCTGGACCTGTCACAGAGCCTCCTCTTGTTCAGGTCCCCACTCAAAATTAGCAGCTTTTCTGGTCACTCAATAAATGGGCTGGAGGAGCACCACCCAAATATGTTGTCACCAAAATCCAGAGAGACCAGCTAGGTGTTGTGCCTCTTTTTTGGTAGTAGGAGTGGCCAGATGCAGCAACTTATCCTTTACCTCAGAAGGGATATCTCAACATGCCCCACACCACTGGACACCTAGAAATTTCACTCAGGTCGAAGGCCCCTGCATTTTTTATTGATTTATCTCTCATCCTCTGACACCAAATGCTTTACCAATAAGTCTAGAGTAGTTGCTACTTCTTGCTCACTAGGTCCAATCAACATCATATCATCAATGTAATGCACCAGTGTGATGTCTTGGGAGAGGGAGAAACAATCAAGGTCCTTGTGGGCAAAATTATGACATAGGGAGGGAGAGTTGATATACCCCTGAGGTAGGACAGTAAAAGTATATTGCAGACCTTGCCAGCTGAAAGCAAACAGTTTCTGGCGATCCTTACTAACAAGTATTGAGAAAAAACATTTTCCACATTAATACCTGCATACCAGATACCACGGATTGTATTCATTTGCTCAAGCAATGATCCCATATCTGGAACATCAGCTGCAATTGGAGTTACCACCTAGTTGAGCTTGTGATAATCCACTGTCATCCTCCAAGACCCATATGTTTTCTACACAGGCCATTAGGAGAGTTGAATAGGGATGTGGTGGGAATCATCCCCCCTGCATCCTTCAAGTCTTTAAGAATGGCAGTAATCTCTACAATCCCTCCAGGAATCCAGTATTGCCTCCAATTTACTATTTTACTACGTAGGGCCAGTTCTAGGGGCTTCCACTTAGATTTTCCTACCATAATAGCCCTCACTTCATGAGGTAGAGAGCGAAGGTGGGGATTCTGCCAGTTGCTCATTATTTCTATTTTAATTATGTATTCTAGAAATGGGAAAGTAACATCAGAATGGGTCTAGAAAAGCCATGTTTTAATCCTAATCCCATTTTGTAAAGCCAGCAGTGCCTGTAAGATTGACCTGAGCTAAAACTCCATTGATCATCTGACATCCTCAAGACCCCAGTTGGACTGATGGACCAGAGTGACGTTTTGAGTTCCCTGGAATTAATGCCACTTCTGAAACTGTGTCTAATAATCCCCCAAATATCTGACAATTTCCTTTTCCCCAATGCACACTTACCCTGGTAAAAGGCCATCAGTCTCCTTGGGGGAGGTTTGGAGGAGGATTAAGAGTACAAATTTGTGGCAGTATAACAGAATTTTCCCTCAGAGGGACCTGGCCTCCACTCCATTCAAGGATCTCTGAGTCTGTAAACTGTCTCAAGTCTGGAAATTTATTAAGGAGCCATGACTCTGTGTTTATGCAATTCAAGTTAGACTTTTGTTCCCTTGACCTAGAACTCTTTTGTTTCCACAGCTCAATCAAGAATTTAGTAGACTGCCCATCTATTGTACTCCTAGGTACCCCAGGATTTATAAGCCAATGTCACAAATTTCTGCACGTCAGATTATTTTGACTCCTGCTTTGAGTTTGCGGTCTAGTATAATATCCATGTCCACTCTGGCTTTGGTGATTAAGTGCTGCCACCTGGCTATTTCCAACTCGGGATCTGGTTACCCCCATTACGTTTAAGGGCATGTAGAGAATATCTGACCTACAGAGAAATGCAACCACAGAGCTCTTCAGGGATGATGGTGCTAGTCTAACAAATATATTTCTCTTGTTCTAGTAAAAGGTCCATCCTCCGGACATTCCTGAGGTATAACAGCAATGGCTTTGCATGATAAATCGAATCTAACTTTCCAATTTCTTAAAGTCTCTAAATTCCCTCATCTACCTTATACCAGGGCAGCTCTGGCATTTCAAGCACAGGTAATGTCAGCCACCTTTTCATCCATGTTTCATCCAACCATCCAAACAAACTATGAATGCCTTTTCTAACCCCTCAAGCTATAACATTGAATGCAGCATCTCTGCTTAGTGGGCCCATATCAATAAATTTAGCCTGACCCATCCTTATATTCCTCGAACCATTATTCCACAGCCTTAAAATGCATTGCCACACATATTCCCCTGATTTCTGTCTACATAAATTGGAAAACTCACAAAGAACTTTTGGATTATAATGTACCACCTCATGTGTGATACTTTGTACCTTACCTTTAGGGGCCTGTTGGGACTTTATTCTAGTTACAGGTCTGGAAGAAATGAAGAGTGGTGGGAGTGGGTCATGAAAAGAATTCGAAATATCTTCCAAGCCATTTGCTTCAGGGCCTTCATTTGCAGTTTTGTCTGGTGAAACTAGATTAATCACTCTAGGGCTAATCCCTTCAGGAGGAGGTTGGGTAACCAACTCTTCAAGGCAGGCTGGAAGTGGGGTGGCTGTGAACTCAGGGCAGACTATTATATAATTATCTAGAGAAGACTCAGGATGACCAAGGGTTTCAACCTCATCACTGACATCATTATCAATCCATATGTCACCATCCAACTTTTCAGTGTTCCACTCCTTTCCAATCGATGCCCTTACTCTAACAGCAGGCAGAATGCAAGATGGACATTTCAGTTTACGTTGTAAATTTGGTACTCAAACAATAACATTCTCAGTCTGATTTTCAGAGATTTCATGCCTACAGCTACACAAAATAAGATTTTCCTTCAGGACACTCGTAGAAGCGTTTACATGTGTCAGACAGCGCATAAACATCTCATTTGAAGCCTTAAGCCCATCCCTTTCAGTCATTAATGCATACAGTGTATCTACCAGCAACGAGCCAACATCTCTATACTTTCTATTTCCACAAAACTCCATAAAGTTGTCAAAAAACTTATCCCCCAGTGCCTGGATTTGTGCAAGCGAACAATAAGAGAATTAAATGGTGATATTTTGAATATTTCTTTTGGCACCTCACCCAATGGATTGACAGTATCATTCTGACTACAAGAATCAGAGTCCTTAGTGGTTTTGAGTCCAGTCAGATTAAAAAACCAATAACAAAAACTAATTTAATATTCTGTTTCTTAAGACCCACTCCTGGTACCAAGCTGTGTTAATAAGGTTTCTCTAGAGAAACAGAATCAGCAAGAAATATCCATAAAAATAAAATTTATAAAAGTGCCTCATATAACCTTGGGGACATAGAGTCCAAAATCCATAGTACAGGCTGTGAAGCTGATGATTCTGATGGAGGGTCATGACAAATTCCACAGAAGAGGCTTGCCAGACAAAGTAGGGAGAAAGACTGTCTCTTCTGAATCCTCCTGAACAGGCATCCAGTGATTGGATTAAGCACTACTCACTGCAGAAGACACTTCCCTCGGCTGATTAGAAGCAGAATCAGCTGTGGATTCAGCTGATGTGATCATGATTTAATTCTAGGAAATGTCCACATAGCAACAGACAGATCAGTACTTGCCCAACCAGACAAACAGGTACCACCTTCTGGCCAAGTTGACACATGACCCTTATCGTGACACTTACCTCCCTGTAGGAAAGATAAATGCAAAAACCATGATTTCTGGAAGCTAAAAGAGATAGAAGAATTATGGGGTCATAAGTGTGATGCATCTGGGCATTGGGTTTTCCCTTGGTTGTGCTACCACTTGGCTAATTTCCATAGTTTAAATGGAATTGAACATAGCAGGTTTTGAAGGTTCCTGCAGTGTTTTCTGGCAACAGAAGCCTCCAGCATTTCCTACCCTTCCATTTTCCCTAATTAATTATTCTTAGAAAGATTAATTTTCCTTCCCATGCCTTACAAATTTCTATTAATTTACCATCTCTCTATCACGATGCCCGCTATGCTATATTGACTCCTCTAAGTCTTTGGCAGAAGGCATATTGCCTTCCTCAAATTGACTCAGGGTGACATTTCCACAGACTAAGATTCATTGTGGAATTCTGTTATAATACCAATATTTTTGGAAATTATCTATGTTATAGCTGAAACACAAGACACTCTATTATCAGGGTGCTGCCAACATGGCCCCATTCTTCTTTTTCTGTTCATTTTCTGATCTCTATTGTATTATATTTAAGGAACTAATTCCACTTTCCTTAGTACAACTTTCTGTTTAATTAATTCCCACATTTCCAAACATTCTGCCCCTTCCTCTAGATTTATTACCCTTATCCACCTCGAAGAGCACTTCTCCTCCATCCAGGTCCATGACAAGTATCACCTCTGTGAAATCTTCTTTAACCAATCCAAGGAGAGTGATTCACTTTCTGGATTGAAGGATTGTTGTGCCACCTGATAGTTCATGCTTCTTCTACTATTTAAATGGCGAACTCTTTAAGAGAATGAGAAACGCCATTAATTTCTTTATTTCCAGAATATCAGTTAAGGTTTATCATACATAATTGCGGAATAACTGTCTGACACATGACTGAAAGGAAAAATAGCTGAAAAAGTGTAAACATGCAAGCCATGGGGGAGAAAGGGGAAGCAATGAGACAATTGGAAACACTTTTTATAGAGGAAAGACACCCCATCATGAGTCAACAATGGAGTAGGAATTTCATTGAAATAGGATATTTAAGTCTATTCAGAAATGTCGATTGAGAATCATAGATTAGAGCGCTAGGAGATTCTACAAAGGTTCCATTGCACTATGATCACTTTCCAGAAACCTAAAACCTCCAGATGGTTTCCTAGGCAAGATAAGTCTAGAAGTCCAGATTGGCCAACCTCTACATTGCATCAACTAGTGCTATCCTCCTTCCATATTATCAACAGCACTTTCCAATGTGAAAAGTTGAGAATGGGCATAGCTAAATACCCCTAATGAGTGAGAGAAAAATCAAAGGTGATGGTGCAGCTATAACAGAGAAGATAGAATATAACAAATGGGTATGAGCTCTGAATCATTATATTGATATTTCTTTTAGTGACCAGTTCTTGGAGGTACTAGAAGGGAAAACCTAACACTGTGGAACTGTGAATCCTACTAAACTCTGGAATCTTCTATAACTAATTGTTATTTGCTTTGAAATGTATTGTTTTTTGTGTATATAATATATTTCATAATAAAAATTATATTTAAAAAAACACGCAACAAAGAAAATCCCAGAATGAGACAGCTTCACAGGTAAATTCTACCAAGCCTCCCAAGAAGAATTAAGACCATTCTTGCTCAATGTCTTAATAAATTTGAACAGTAGGGAAGACTACCTAACTCTTTCTAGGAGGCCATCATCCTAGTACTAAAGATTGATATAGATACTACAAGAAAGAAGCATTACAGACCAAACATTTCTTGTGAATATAGACACAAAAACCCTCAGCCAAGTACTTGCAAGTTGAATCTAACTGCATATTAAAATAATTTTACACCATAATGATGTGGGTTTTATTTCAGGTATGCTATGGTGGTGCCACATAAGAAAATCAATTCATGTAATACAGTGTTTTAACGAAATGAATCGAAAATCCATAGGATCATCTCCATTGACTTAGAGAAGACTTTTGACAAAATCCAATATCCATTCTTGAAGAAAACGTTTAGAAAATTCAGAATACAAAGAAATATCCTCCACATGATAAAGAGAGTATATGAAAGACAGCTTACATCATAGTCAACGGTGGAAGACTAGCTTTCCCTCTTACACCTGGAAAAACACAAGGTTGCACACTGTTGACACTATTACTTAACTTTGTGAATCAGTGATTCAACGGGTTCATGTGACCACAGGGATTAGCATAACCTAATTCCTTATGGCAGACCACAAGCTGAAAACTCCAATAAAGGCGAAATACAGGAATACCTGAATGGCTAAAGTAGATTAGCCATTAAATTTTCTTTCTGTCTTCATAAATCCTCTTTGACATGTTTTAGGACCTCCAACGAATTCGAGAGAAAGCATAACTTATAAAAAAGAATGTGGATATTCATCTGATATTTCCAAACTAAATATGGAAGATGAGGTGTGGCTTCTCCTTGTTGTTTATATTAAAATGCCAAAAGGGAAGGGATAAACTATGTACTGGATACTTAATTACAAAACAACCAGCTAATGACAACTTGGTAAATTCTCAGCAAATTCAGATAGGCGGCTCAGAGACTGAGGTCAGAAATGGCACTATCAGGTCCTGCCCTGATCTCCTGGGAGGTGAATTTCCAGAGTATGTGCCTCCTCATTACAGTTTAGTTTAAACACATTTGCTAAGATGGTAGATAAATGAACCATTGCTCCAGTAGACCATCCCCAAAGAGGTCAGTATTTGAAGTGTATTTGTCTAGGAAGTGTACCAGTTATTTTGCCTTACAGCTTGGATATACTTGAACCTCAAGCAAAATTGACAAAGATTCTGAGTATTGTGTTAGTAGGAACACCACCAGCATGGACTGAAAGGGACAGAACTGGAGCAAAATGAGAGAAGTGTACTTCAAGGACTGTCCCATATTAGCAAAGACCTGAAACAAATATAACTCCTTGGGCCAAGAGAGAGTAACTTCGACCCATGACTTTGATAAGTGTAGGTTTGCATCCAGGTGTTTGGAGATTATGGTTCTTTCTCTCTGATGTTAGGGGAAAGTTAAACTGCCACCCCAATGCTTGGAGAGGTGGGGCCTATGACCCAGTGTTCTCGCTACTTCAGAAGTATTGTGCTAATAATCCAGCTGACCTATGAAATAAAGCATCGATCCAAAGATGGTGTATAGACCATGAACTCAAATGGAGTTTCCTTTGGTGAATTACAGACTTGCTTGCAACCCATACCCCATATATTTTTCCTTAGAATTTATTCTTTATGGAATGGGAACAGCGTTAGTATGCCTGTCCCTCCCTTCTATTTCAGAATTACATAATCTGCTTTCTAGGTTCCAAAGATCCACAGACTCTGACAAATTCTGCACTAGAATGTCCCACACCCGAAATTGAGTTTTATGTGACCTTGTATGTATAACTGTTACTGAAACGGCTTAAGGCTTTGGGAATATGGCAAAGCATTAAAAGAATTTTGAATCATTGCTTCCTATGGAATGGAACTTGAAGGATCTTAAGGAATGATGAGAAAGAAAGACAGACAGGATCAGGTGGTCTAAATATCAGTAATTACAAACAACAGACAACTTTATTCTTAACCAGATCCAGTCTTTATACTACAGGGTGAAAAAAAGCATGCATGCATTTCCTAAGGAATCAGGGTGCTTAATTTTCAGTGCTATCTTCCTTCATACTTAACATAACCATTTGGGGTAAACATTCACTTCCTCCCAGACTGCTCCACAGAACATTCTCCACAGTTTACTGCCACAACCACCCTGAAGCCAGCTGCTCCCAACAAATTCTGCTGGTCTTGTTTTAACACTTGATCCTACATTGCACGTGGGAAGAACATGACTTTCGGGGTCTAGAGGGAAGATTTGGTAGATTGAGGACAGCTTTTCACAAAAAGGACATGTTATCCATGTATTCCTCAAGAATATTTTTAGTAGATAATTTTTAAAATGATAAATAAAGAGGGAAAATTTCCCCACTAATTATTAAAAGGTGAAATAAAGCCATGACTACAAAATATTTTGAAATTAGATTGAATAAGCATAGGTATATCAATATATAATATCAGAATCAATGTACCAGAATAATCACAAATAATTCATATACAATAAAATATTATTTTACAAAAGGGCATTAAAATCAATGAGATATGGAAGGGTTTCAAAATAAATTTTGCTTGCACAACTGGGTATTTCTTGGAAGCCAAAATGGTGTTCATTTCCTTTTTTAACACCAATTAGCATAGTTAATTGAAATTAGAGGAAAGATTAAAAATAGCATAAGATCTCTAGAAAAAAAAGGACAGATTATCTACTGAGCATAATCCCAGATGAAAGAAATAAATCTGAGACCACAATATTCAACTCAATTCCATTCAATCCTTAACAGGAAACATTATTAAGAAAATGACCAACAAAAGAAAAATTAGCATTTAGAATGAATTAGACATTGAAAAATCACAACACCATAGACATATGAAACACTGTTTTAAATAAGAGTTAAAATACTTAAGAAGTTCAGTGACCAAAGAAAGTGAACCAGTGATTCAGAAAGTCAAAACATAAATAACTTATTGTCATGAAAATGTGCTCAACTTCACTAACAATCCAATAAAGTGAAATTAAAATATCCAGGAGACATAATTTCTCCATCATTAATTTGTCAAAATGAA
>PVIY010060309.1:0-11677 GCA_004026745.1 Myrmecophaga tridactyla
CTGGGAGTCATGTCCCACGCAGAGAGGGGAAGGGTGGTGAGACTGCTCATCATGTTGGCTGGAGAGAGAGGCCACATCTGAGTAACAAAAGAGGCCCTCCTGGGGGTGACTCTTAGGTCTAAATTTTAAGTAGACTTGACCTATCCTTTGTGGGGTTAAGTTTCATATGAACAAGCCCCAAGACTGGGGGCTCAGCTTACAGCTTTGATTGTGCACACTGCTTGTGAGAATATCAAGAATTCAACTTGGGGAAGTTGAATTTCTAGCACAACATTTAATAACAGTGGTGACAGTGGGCATCTTTGCCTTGTTACAGATCTTAGAGGAAAAATTTTCAGTCTCTCACTGTAGAGTAGGATGTTAGCTACGGGCTTTTCATATATGCCCTTTTTCATGTTGAGGACGTTTCCTTTGAGACTTTTGAAATATTTTTATCAAGGATGGATGCTGGATTTTGTCAAGTGCCTTTTCTGTGTCAATCGAGATGATCATGTGGTCTTTCCCTTTAGATTTGTTAATGTGGTACATTACATTAATTGATTTTCTTTTGTTGAACCACCCGTGCATACCTGGAATAAAACTCATTTGGTCATGGTGTATAATTCTTTTAATGTGGTATTGGATTTGATTTGCAAGTATTTGTTAAGGATTTTTGCATCTATATTCATTGAAGAGATTGGTCTGCAGTTTCCTCTCCTTGTAGTATCTTTAGCAGGCTTTGGTATTAAGGTGATGTTGACTTCACAGAATAATTCAGGTAATGTTCCCTCTGCTTCAATTTTTTTGGAAGAGTTTGAGCAGAATTGGTATTAATTCTTCCTCCAATGATGGCAGAATTCACCTGTGCAGCCATCTGGTCCTGAGCTTTTCTTTGTTGGGAGGTTTTTGATCACTGATTCAATCTCTTTATTTGTGATTGGTTTGTTGAGGTCTTCTATTTCTTCTCGAGTCAGTGTAGGCTGTTTGTATGTTTCTAGGAAGTTGTCCATTTCATCTAAATTGTGTAGTTTGTTGGCATATAGTTGTTTATAGTAACCTCTTATGATGTTTATTTCTTTGGGGACTGCAATAATGCCTCCCCTCTCATTTCTGATTTTATTTGTATCTTCTCTTTTTTTTGTCTCTGTCAGTCTATCTAAGGATTTGTCAATTTTATTGATCATCTCAAAGAACCAACTTTTGGTTTTATTGATTCTATTGTTTTTTTGCTCTGTGTTTCACTTATTTCTGCTCTGATCTCTGTCATTTCTTTCTTTCTGCTTGCTTTGGAATTAGTTCGCTGTTCTTCTTCTAGTTTCTCCAGATGACTAGTGAGGTCTTTGATTTTAGCTATTTCTTCCTTTATGATGTAGGTGTTCAGGGCTATAAATTTCCCTCTCAGCACTGCCTTCATTGCATCCCATATGTTTTGATAATATGTATCCTTGTTTTTATTCATCTGAGATATTTACTGATTTCTCTTGGAATTTCTTCTTTGACCCATTAATTGTTTAAGAGCATGTTGTCTAACTTCTGCATATTTATGAATTTTCCAGTTCTCCAGCTGCTATTGATTTCCAACTTCATTCCATTATCATCAGAGAAAATGTTTGGAATAGTTTCAGTCTTTTAAAATTTATGAAGACTTGTTTGTGCCCCAGCTTGTGGTCTATCCTGGAACATCCTGTGATATATTCCATCAGCACCTCAGAAGGATGTATATCCTGCTGTTTTTTTGGGAGAGGTGTCCAATGTTCTATATATGTCTGTTAGGTCTAGTTCATTTATCATTTATTTATGCTGTTTCCATACTGATCCTCTGTTTAAATGTTCTATCTACTGAAAAGAGTGGTATATCGAAGTCTCCCGCTATTATAATCCAGACATTGATTACTCCTTTCAGTTTTGCCAGCGTTTACACCTCATGTACTTTGGGGGCACTTTGATTAGGTGCATAAATATTTATGATTGCTATTTCTTCTGGGTCAATTGCCCCTTTATTAAAAATGGCAATTCTTTGCCTCAGTTTGCATTTAAAGTCTGTTTTGTCTGATAACAGTATAGCTACTTCAGCTCCTTTTTTGTTCCTGTTTGGATGGAATATCTTCTTCTAAAATTTCACTTTCAATCTACTTATGTCTTTGGGTCTAAGCATTTAATTGTAAACAGCATATAACTGGATCATACTGTTTTCTCTATTCTGCCAAGCTGTGTCTTTTGACTGGGGAATTTAGTCCATTAACGGTCAATGTTATTACTACAAAAGGAGTCCTTACTTCAGCCATTCTATCCTTTGGCTATTATTTGTCAAATCTATCTTGTCTCTCTCTTTTTATCCTTTTAGTAACCTCTACTGATAATCTTCATTTCTATACTCTCCTCCAAGTCTCTCTCTCCTTTCTGTTTTTTTCCAGCCAGCAGAACTCTTTTTAAGATTTCTTCATAGGGAAAGTCTCTCCCTAACAAACTCTCTCAGCTTCTGTCTGTAAATATTTTAAACTCTCCCTCATTTTTGAAGGACAGTTTTGCTGGATAAAGAATTCTTGGTTGGCAATTTTTTTCTTTCAGTATCTTAAATGTATTGTACCACTGCCTTCTCCCGCATGGTGTCTGAGGAGAAATCCACACTTAACCTCGTGTGGCTTCCCTTGTATGTGTAGAATCACTTTTTCTCGCTGCTTTCAGGATTCTCTCCTTGTCTCTGGTATTTGACAGTCTGATTAATATGTGTCTTGGAGTGGCTCTATTCAGATTTTTTCTATTTGGAGTACAGTGGGCTTATTGGATTTTCATATTTATGTCTTTTAAAGGGTTGGGAAGTTTTCAGCCACTATTTCCTCAAATATTCTTCCTGGTCCTTGCCCCTTCTCTTCTCCTTCTGGATACCTGTTACGCATATATTTATGTGCTTTGTGTTGCCAATAATTTTCCCAGAACCCTGCTTTAAGTTTTTCCATTTTTCCCCATTTGTTGTTTCATCTGTTCAAATTTGGTTACTCTTTTAGCTTATTGATCCTTTCTTCTGCCTCTTCAAATCTGCTGTTGTGTGTCTCTAGTATATTTTTATTTTCATCTATAGTGTATTTCATTTCCATAAGATGTTATTTTTTTTATGTATTCTTTCAAGTTCTTTTTTATGCTCTCCTGGTGTCTTCTTAATCTCTTATCTCTTTAGCCGTTTTGTTAGAAATTATTTAGGAGATTTGTTTGAACATCTTTGATTAGTTGTTCCAAACTCTATATCTCCTCTGAACTTTTAAGTTGATCATTTGGCTTGGCCACATCTTCTTGTTTCTTAGTGTGTCTTTTAATTTTTTTGCTGGTATCTGGGTATCTGATTATCTTGAGAAGACTATTTTGAATATTGGTTTCCCTCTCTTCTCTAAGATTTTGCTGTTGATTTGGTTGGTGTTAAAGGTCTTCTCTGGCTCTTGGTTCATCCGTATTTTCCAGTCAAAACAAGCCAGAGTCCCACCCAGGGGTGCAGACCAGTTCCAAAGGGCTCTGGGGAAAGGATCAGGAAAGCAGCTTCCCAAGACTGCACTTTCCCAGCCTTCCTAGCAGGTGGTATTCTTCGGCAACCTATTCTCCACAGCTCTACAAAAGGAAGTTATTTTTTAGCCCTCTCTCCCCTTGGCTTCTGCGGTGGGTGGAAATAATGGCACCACAGTGCTTGTCTGGAAAGGACCAGAGCTGCGGGACCCAGAGGATCAATTTCGCTGGCCAACAATTGGATCAGAACTGTGCTGCGACCCCCTCTGTTCCCGAGGGAGGGCTTCCCTGACTCTCACAGTCTGCAGCAGCCAGCTGAGTGAGAACCATGCTGACCCAAAGGTATCAGCCTCAATGGCGGGGGGTGTGCACCAGGAGCCACGGCCAAGTTCAGTCACTTACTGCAGTTTCTCCATCACAGTTTCTCCATTTCTTCATCCAGCTCTTCTAACAATGGTCCTTCCCTGGTCTCCTGGGCCCCAGAACCACTGTTCTGGACAGTTTTCCTCTGTTCTCTAGGGGTTTTTGGTGGAGGAGTGAGTTCTGCTCTCCTTATGCCACTATCTTTCCAAAAGTTGTTAAAACTCAACTGTTTTTCAAAGAACATATAATTTAATTCTAAAAAAAACCTCTTTCTGTTGAGTCTGTATATAATTTTTTGTACCAGGATATATTAAAATAGATTTAGCTTCAATTCAAGTTCATGGTTTATTGCCACTTGAGGATAATTAATGTTTAAAAAGTACTTACCAAGATTAGCATAATGTTTCTTTTCCTGTGTATTTGCAGATAGCTCATACATGTCTCCGTGAGCACGAGCAAACCGCCAAATAAACTCTATTTCATCTCTAAACTGAAAACAAAAGATAGTATTGTACCACATTAGTTTATCTTATTAACTTGACCACACTATAAATGCTTTCCGGCACAACTTTTAAAAATTAGGCAGGTAAATGGGTATTTATAGGTGAATGAATCAATGTAAAAGCATGTATAAACATATAACATTTTAAATTCAAATATCTATAGTTAAGAAGTGAGATCTAATATAGTGTGACATTTGATCTTAAAACCAATTAATATTATCTAGACACTATCTCCACCTACATAGAAGGGGAAATTGATAGATGCCAGAAACTACGTAGAAGGGGAAATTGATAGATGTCAGAATCTACAAAATCTCCATTATATGATTCTTGTCTTTGGCTGCAGTAACCTCTTCTTATTTTCCTTTCTATATATTGCTATGATACCTCAGTGGGTGTGACGGTTAATTTCATGGGTCAGCGTGAAATTGCCACTTACCAACACCCTTTCCACTGAAGTAGCCCCTTCCCTACTGGCTTGAAAAAGTTTCCATTTCTTTGGTTTGAACTCCCCCATCCTCATGTTTATTCACAAGAAGCTTGCTTCACTGCAAGAAAAATTACTGTTTCTTTTCTTTTGCAGCAGCTGCTAAGGCCGACTCTGATTGGTCTCAGCATGCTGAGCCTCCATGTTAAGACCACGCATGATTTGCAACAGAGCATTCCCTACTAAACCAGTCACTTTAATCTGCCTTCCCCCCCTCACCCCATCCTTAGCCACTCCCTTTAGCCCACCTTTTCCATACAATATAAAAGCCCAGGCTCCATTTTCTTCAAAGACTGATCTGAAGCTCTTTCCTCTGGTCTCCCTCTTGGTTGACTATGCAATAAACTCTCTTCTTGAAATCCTGTTGACTCAGCATTGGCTTCTGTGCACATTGTGCAGATGAGCCCGCTTTTGGCAGTAACAAACTTGGCTGGATTATGGTGTCCAGTGGTTTAATCAAGCAGACACTGGCCTGATTGTCACTGTAAAGGTATTTTGTAGATGGATTTGCATCTATAGTTAACTGACTGCATCTATGGCTGAGTGCATCCACAATCGGCAGAGGAGCTTGCCATCAGTAATGCAGGGAGTATCCTTGTCCAGTTGGTCTTTAAAGCCAGAACTGATGTTTTCAGAGTTAGAAAGAAGAATTTCTGTCGCAACTTGAGCCATCTTCTCCTAGGGAATTCCACGTCACCTTTATCAGAGTTTCCATCTTGTGGCTTGTCCTATGGAGTTTGGACTTACTGGACTTTAGAATCAACATTATTGGAGTTTCCAGCTTCAGGCCTCCCCTGTAGAATTTGGACTTGACAGCCCCTAGCATCATATAAGCCAATTCCTTTAATAAATCTCTTTATATACACACACACACACAAACATATGTATATATATATGTATGTATATATATATACACACACACACACACACACACACACACACATATATGTATATATATATATATGTATATATATCTCTCTTATCCTGTTGCTTCTACTTTTCTGGAGAACCCTAATACAATGAGCATTTCAAATAATATCTGTAAGTTAGATGATACATATTCAAAAAAGCAGCCAAATTTTTTACCTAAATTAATAATATAATCCTGACGACTTTATACAACTTTTAGACAATGGTTAGACTTAAATTGCACATGGAAAATAACGGAATTTATTTCTCCTTGGGATATTGTAACTTGTCCTTGCTCCCCTTTTCTTTGGTTATGGCAAATAAAGGAATGGGATTCCCAGTTCAGGGCCAAACATTAAACACTTAAAAATGATTACTGTTACAAATAGCTTTAAACACTAATGGCTGTTGTATTGCTTAATTGTAAAATAGAAAGCCAAAAATGTATAAAACAGGCTGTGCAAACTGTGAAACAATTGTTATAGTCATAATGTGAATGGGTTAGGAAATCAAAAATTAAAACTATACCAAACATATTTTTGTCACTCATACCTTTTCTTTGTGGTCACACAGTAGTTCAAAACTCTCCATCTTGCCAGAGTCACTCTCACGTAAATGATCTGCCTTCTTGAGAAGGGTGTCTAGATTTAATTCCTCTATATATACATTAAATGCCTGAGGGACAGGAAAGTCTTGTTCTTCTGTGTCAGTATTAGCTGTGATATACCTAAAATTGTAGAAATAATCATCAACTCCTTTGAAAGTTAGACTCTAATAGTCAGAGCGCTCCTTTTAAAATGCAAGTCAGATCATGGCACAATTCCGCATGAAGCCCTGCCATGACGCCTCAGAGAAAAGCCCAAATCCTAGTGTAGTCTGCAAGTCCATGGGGGGTTTGTCCTCCACTCCCTTTACCTCTCTGACCTCATTTACTGCCACTCTCTCCTCATTCATCTCCACACTGGCCTCTGACCTGTTTCTTAACCATGCCAAGCACTCTCCTACCTCAGGACCTTTACACGTGCTCTTCTCTCAGACAGGGACATAACTCACGGCATCTCCTGCATGTCTCTGCTTTATGTCATCTTCTCACTGTGGTCCAGCCAGACCACTCCGCTGTAATGCTGTACCCTCCCTACACCATCCCAGGCACACTCCCTTCACCTCCAATCTCCTTTACCATGTTTGACTTTTCTTCCATAGTGGGTATCAACTTCTAACCTATTATGTAATTTACTAGTCAACTACATGTGCTGGTTTTTTTTGTCGGTAACTGCCTACCCCGCCACCATAGGGTGTAAGCTCCCTGATGGTGGGTTCTTGGTTTCATTAGGTGATGCATCGAGAGCCTAGAACAGCAGCTGGCACATAGTGGATACTCAATGAATATTGCTGAGAGGACAATACAGAGTTCTAGGGACTTAGTCATTACTCAAACATCCATTTTTTAAATGGCTCAAAATAATGTTCCAATGTTTAACTTAGTTTTTAAAAATTAATATACCCTCTACCATTTCATTCTTGGTGGCATTCAACACAAACTATTTTTATCTAGTTAAACACTACCCTGTCCTAAAAATATTTTAAGGACTTATGTAGGGATACATAGCATAGAAGAGAACAAATTAGATTTAACATAGAGGTAGTGAGGGAAAAAAGCAAGGCCAAACATGAATGAGGCCATTAAAAAATACACGTTTTAGAAATCTATACATTTGCTAAAAGGGACACAAATGGGCTGCACATCTCCTAGGAGCCAACACAGTCAGTCACATAATTCAACAGTTCCCTGTTGGAGAAAGCAAGTTTTCAGAAGTACAACTATTTCCAATACAAAGACCCCAAAAAATTTCTTTCAAAGCTACTATAAAGAAAACATTATGTGAGATAATTACCAAATTCTTCAACAACCTTCTCTACAAATGGAAACTCCATTCTTCCCGATTCTTAAATCAAGAACCTTAGAAACATCCTTGACTCTTTTTCCTTTTAAGCAATAACAAGTCTGTTAGTAAATCCTGTTGGTGCCACCTTAAAAATATGTCCATATTTAGCCACTTCTCACCACCTCTGCCTTGACTTCCCATCATGTCTCCCTGCTTTCGTCCATGACCCTTAGAGTCTATTTTCAACACAGCGGCCAGAATGATCCGTGACAAACTTGAGTTAGGTCACGTCCTTCCTTTGTTCAAACCCCTCCAATGGGTGCCCAAATGAGAGTGAAAACCCAAGTCCTTACAGTGGCTCACGAGGGCCCATATCGCCTGGACCTCATCTCTGACCCTGTTCCTGCCACTCCCTGGTTTGCTCCCAGCACCCCAGGCCCATGGGATTCCCTGCCCTTCTTGCACACATGCTTCACCCTCCTGCCCGAAGACCTCTGCATCTGCTGTTCCTTCTGCCCAGCACATTCTTCCCTCATCCATTTCATGTCCTTCATCAAATGCTGCCTTCTCGTTCTTTATATAGAAAACCTACCAGACACTACAAATGGGGAGAATAATAGGAGAGTGTAGCAAGTTGGCTGGGCATAAGAATAACATAAGAAAGTCAGTTTTGTTGCTATATATCAGCTGCAGGAAAAACTAAAAAGCATAATTAAAGAAAATATTCCATTTATAATCTCAGAGAACAGGAAACATCTAGGAATAAATCTAATAAAAGTTATGTGAAAATTCCATGGAGGAAATCATAAAAGTTGCATTAAAAGATGTTTTAAAAAGACCTAAATACATAGAAAAATATATCAGGCTCATGACTAGGAAGACCCAGTAAAATAAAGACATGAATTTTCTCCAGATTAGTCCATAGATTCAGTGCAACTCCAGTAAAAAAAAAAAAATCAGAAATTTTCAAGAATAAATTTATTAAGATGGTCTAAAAGTTAAATGGAAGAGAAAAGATCCTAGAATAGCCAGGGCATGCTTGAATAAAGAGAGCAAGGAGAGGACACTTACCCAACCAGATGTTGACCTATCAGGAAGCTAGAATAAGACAGTGTGATACTGGCACAAGGATAAATGAGTGGTGAAACAAAACAGAGCTCAGAAACAGATCCATATGCATATGGAAATGTGGGATATAACAGTGTTGGCATGTCAGATCAGTTGGCAGTTAAGAGGTTGAGCAGAGAAAAAAATTGGCTATTTCTATGAAAAAAAAGATTAAATTGAAATGCTAACTTATATTAAAACAAAGCACAACTCCAGATGATGCAAGGTCTTAAGTTTTAAAAATGTTTTTAACTCTTATTAGAAAAGTTAATAATTTTTAATGCTTGGGATAGGGAAAATTTTCTTAATCAAAACACAAAGGCGCTAGCCATAAAATAAAAGATCAATAAATCTGACATTAAATTGATAAACTTCTACTAACCAAAAGATACCTTCAAAAATGAAAACAGACAAATTAAAAACTGGGAATAGCTATTTTGTAAAACAACTGACAAAGATTAATCTCAAGAATATATAAATATTTCCTAAAATTGAATTAGAAAAGCACAAGAAAATCAACAGAAATATGCTCATGATATACAAATTGGCATTTCCAAAATGAGAAAATACGTATAGCAAATGAACACATAAAAGATGTCCATCATTCACTAGTGATTCAGGAAATAAAAATGAAGATTCAAAGGAATGTTGTTTTACATCTGTTTGATTTGCAAAATTTAAAACATCTGACAATATCAAATGCTGCATAAGATGTCAATACACAAGACATGATGTTAAAGTAAATTGGTGAAACCAACTGAGAAAGTGCTTTGACATTGCCTCCTGATACTGAACTTTTCAAACCCTAGGACCCATAATCCCAGTCACCTGCATTTGTACAAAAGGAGACAGGTGTGAATAAAGGTTTTTTATGACAAACTATATAAAAAAAAGAAAGCAAGGAATGAAGAATCTGGAGGAAGGATAGTTACTAAAGGATGGGGGAAGCAAGGGAGGCAAATGGTTTGATGTGGATTATTGATTATGTCCTATCTTTTGTTTTAAGAGGTGACTCATGGATGTTTATAACATTATGAAGAATAACTAAATAAACAAGTGAATAAAAGTGGCATATGCATGGACCAATCACCAGAGTGTGCCATGAGTTAAAGATGGTTTTTAATCTAATTCTATGTACCTGAGATATAATATAACCAAAAGAAAGTAACTAGATTAATATTAGATCACAACATTCTTTATGGAAAAAAGCATTAAATCTAAAGAGGGGCATATAATAATGCCAAGTGGTTCAATCCATGAGGAAGTTAGAGTGGTTATAGATTTGTATGCATCTAAAAATAAAAGCCTGAAATATATTAAAAACACAAATTGACAGAGAAAAAAGAGAAATGAACAAATCTGTATCAGAATGGGAGATTTTTTAATATAATATTCTAAGTAGTTAATAGACAAAATATATGAAAACAGTAAAAAAATAGAGAAAAGTTAAACATTAAAATTAACAAGCTCAAATCCAACCAACATACCTAGGATCAGACACTGAATATCTGGAAAAACACTATCTTCTCCAGCACATATGAAACATTTACAAAACTGCTATGTATGCAAGTCCTCAGAGCAAACCTCAAAAGATAACAATTTCTATTATACAGACCATGTTCCCTAATCACAATGTAACTAAATTACAACTCACCGCTAAAAAAAACAGAAAAAGAACCACTACTTAAAAATAGAATTTAAAAACACATTTCCAACTATACACCCACGAGAATGACTAAAATGGAAAAGACAAAAACTACCAAGTGTTGATGAGGTTGTGTAGACAGTGGAGCTCCCATGTATGGCTGATATAAATTAGACAACTGCTTTGGAAATAAGTTGAGCTACATATGCTAAAGCGGACATTTGCATGCTCTACGATCCAGCAATTTCACTCCTAGCTATCCACCCAAGAGAAATGGGTGCACATGTTCACCCAATCATAAAAGCCCTAGACTGGAAACTACCCAAATGCTTATCAAGAGCAGAGCGCTTAAAGATTGTGGTATATTTACACAACGGAAGACTATTTGGCAATAAGAATGAATTATCTGTAACTACACACAACAAAATGGATGAATGTCACAACCTATTAGAAGACAGAAGCCAGATACAAATTATTTCATGTAAAGGTTTTATATAAATGTGTGCTTTCATTTGTATAAAGTAGAAAAGCAAGAGGGACTCATCTATACTTTCAAAAATCAAGATGGGTTATCATCATTGGTGCCAGAGGTGAGAGGTGATGGGATAGCGAATGTTGGGAATAAGCTGAGGTGTTGATAATATTCTGCTCTAACCTGGGTGCTGGTTTCACAGTTGAATTCAGCTTGTAAACATTCATTACATCTTTGCACATGAACTATATTTCAAAAAGTTTAAAACATACACCCAC
Organism: Myrmecophaga tridactyla; assembly: GCA_004026745.1. Lineage (NCBI taxonomy): Eukaryota > Metazoa > Chordata > Mammalia > Pilosa > Myrmecophagidae > Myrmecophaga > Myrmecophaga tridactyla. The sequence goes on from PVIY010060309.1 coordinate 11,122, forward strand.
ATAATCACAGGTAAGAGAAAGTAAGAGAAGAAAGTAAGAAGTCATTGATAAACAACATTGGGTATGAAACAAAGCCATTGTTACTACAGATAAGGCACAGTTTTTAAATGACAGATTATTATGAACAAAGTTTATGCAAATACATTTGAAATTTAATGAATAGACACCTAGAGAAATATAACTGACTAAAACTGCTCAAGATAAAATCAAGCAATTAGGCAAGAAAATATAAGAAAAGGTGCCCAAAATGGAAAAAAAGAAGTATCTCAATTGGCAGATAACATGATCCTGTATGTAGAAAATCCTAATGAATCCATACACAAAAACTATCAGAACTAATGAATAAGCTCATCAAGGTAAGAGAATATGAGGTTAACAAATAAAACTCAATGGTATTTCTGTAACATTAGCAGCAAGCAATCTGAAAATGAAATGAAGAAAGTTTGAGTTACAATAGCATCAAAAAAAATAAAATATTTAGGAATACTTTTAACAAAAGAAGTGCAAGACTTGTATACTGTAAACTACAAAACACTGATAAAAGAAAGAAAAGAAT
>PVIY010060310.1:0-11688 GCA_004026745.1 Myrmecophaga tridactyla
TGTTGATATAGTAGCTGAAAGGAGCATCAGACACAAAGTTTTCACATTCGCAGAGTCTCATTGTGAAAGCTATATCATTGTTCAGTCATCATCAAGAAACATGGCTACTGGAACACAGCTCTACATTTTCAGGCAGTTCCCTCCAGCCTCTCTGCTACATCTTGAGCAACAAGGTGATATCTACTTAATGCATAAGAATTACCTCCAGGATAACCTCTCAACTCTGTTTGGAATCTCTCAGCCATTGACACTTTGTCTCATTTCACTCTTCCCCCTTTTGGTTGAGATGGTTTTCTCAATCCTTTGATGTTGAGTCTCAGCTCATTCTAGGGTTTTTCTCAATCCCTTGATGCTGAGTCTCAGCTCATTCTGGGATTTCTGTCCCACGTTGCCAGGAAGGTCCACACCCCTGGGAGTCATGTCCCACGTAGACAGGGGGAGGGTGGTGAGTTTGCTTGTTGTGTTGGATGGAGAGAGAGGCCACATCTGAGCAACAAAAGAGGGTCTCTTGGGGGTAACTCTTAGGCCTAATTTTAGATAGGCTTGACCTATCCTTTGTGGGGTTAAGTTTCATATGAACAAACCCTAAGACCGGGGGCTCAGCCTATAGCTTTGGTTGTCTACACTGCTTGTGAGAATATCAAGAATTCAACTTGGGGAGGTTGAATTTTTCCCCGTTCTCACCATTCCCCAAAGGGGACTTTGCAAATACTTTTCCACTCACTGTTCAAATCACTCTGGGATTCATCGGGGCATCACTCTGGACAAACCAACAAAATCTCATGTCCAGCATTGGGTTTTGAAAATTGCTTCCTGCCCCAGACAGGGACATGAGGTTCCCAGCCCCGCAGCCCCTATGGGCGGGGAGGCCTCACTCTCCCTGTCCCCTCAGTGTTTTTATTTTCCTCTTTTTTTTTTTTTTTTGAAGAGAGTAATCCTTGGCATTCTAGCGTATGTTTTATTTACTGTGTCTCCTACGTGACGATAAGTTGATGCATCTCCTATTTCATTAGGCCTGGCGCATAGCAGATGCTCCAGAGACATTTGCAGGATGACAGAGTAAAGGGCTAAATGAAGGAGGGAAGGGATGTGGCTTCAGGCCTGGAATGCCAGCACCCTTTTCCCAGACTCACAAACTCCTTACAGACCCTCCGAGATCCAGATCCAGCTCCGTTTTATGAAAATTTCCTCAGTTTCACAGGCGAGGGGTCCCCCACACCCCCTGGACAAACCCCTCCTTCACACAGCATCCCAGCACCTGTACCTGCCCTGGAGCTCACTCATCCCTGGACCCAGTCTCCTGGAGCACAGCACATCCTCAACAGAGATTTCAAGGACAGACAGATGGTGGTGAGGACAGGCAAACAGTCCATAGGGGTTGGGGGGGACACCAACCTCATCCCCACCCTGACGTTCATTCAACAAACACTTTGAGTCCCTGCTGGGAGCCAGGCAGTGAGCCTCAAACCCCAGCCTCTGCAATGTGAAACCAATTCTTTACCCTTTTTAATTTTTCTGCCCATTTATTTACATAACTTATCAATTTGAGGGGGGAGCTTTTTAAAGAGGGAATCGTTTAAGTTGCAAGTTTATAGTTCTAAGGCTGTGAAAATGTTCAAATTAAGGTGAGAATGTGAAAATGTCCAATCTAAGGCATCCAGGGAAAAATACCCTGTTTCAAGAAGGCCAATGATGTTCAGGGTTTCTCAGCTGAAAAGGCACATGGTGACATCTGCTAGCTCTCTCTTTGATGACTTCCGCAGGGCTGGCTTTGTCCATTCTGTTGGTTCTGGTAATTCTGGTGGTTCTGTCAGTTCTGGTGGCTCTCTAGGTTTTTCCCAAAATGATTCCCTCTTTTTTAATTTTGTTTTTATTTTTATTTAATAAAACATTAAAATATTATATTTTAACATTTTTATTGATAAACAACATACAACACAATCATTCTTAACATATAATAATTCCATGCATGGTATACAATCAGTGGCTCACAATATCATCACATAGTTACATATTCATCACCATAGTCATTTCTTAGAACACTTACATCACTCCAGAATAAGAAATAAAAAGAGAAAAGAAAAAACTCATACATACCATACCCCTTACCCCTCCCTCTCATTGACCACTAGTATTTCCATCTACCCAATATATTTTAACCTTTGTTCCCCCTATTTTTTTCTATACCCCTTACCACTCCCTTTCATTGATCACTAGCATTTCAATCTACTCTATCTGTCTTAATATTTGTGTCCCCTAATTAACTCATCAATTTAAAATGTATTCTTTTTTTTATGATTCTCAAAAGCATAGCCATTGGAAAAATTTTTTGAAAAACACAGAAAAATTGGCCTTGGCCCTGCAGGCATTAGAAAGGGGAGGAAAAGCACTCTCCCGTAAGTCTGTGCCCATAGGCCCACCATCCGCTCCAGACACCCGCCCTCACCCCCAACAGGCTGGGGCCTGGCCTTTTTGGGAAAGGGGAGCTGCAGGGAAGAGGGAACAAGAGAAGACATTTGGACCCAATTTGGGCCACAGAAAAGCGCTAAACCTTCGGCCCCAGCCTAGAGCTCACGTTCAGTTCTGCAATTCTCCTTGTCCTCTCGCTGTGGCAAAGCTGCTTATCTGGTTTAGGGGCAGGAGAGCTGGAGACTAGCCAGGCCTTCTTGCTGAGCAGGAAGTCCGCTGGGGCGGAGGTGGCCACCGCAGCAGTTCCTCAACAGCCTCTGCTGCGGGGTCGCAGACCCACGCCGGCCGGGCTGCAGGGGTGGCTTCCCAAGGGCCACCAAGTTCCCATGCGGGCCAAGTGCTGACCACCCTGCAGCTTCTCCCTGCCCTGTCCACCTCCCTCCCCATCTCTGGGCTCCCTAAGTCTCGGCTGTGTTCCCTGTCACCTCCACAGCCACCTCAGACAACCTCACCTAGGCCATCTCATTGGTTCTCACAAAACCGAGTAGCCAGAATTGTATTAACCACATTCCGGGGCCCACAGCTCAGACCTCCTCACTGCTGGCTTTCTGCGTGTGAGAGATGGAAGGGTCTGCCACGTGCACAGCTGAATCCCGGTACCCAGACAGCGTCTGGGGTGAACGGGCTTTTGTTGAAGACATGGAGGAACTAGAAAGGATTTGGACCCAGGCTCCAGGCTTAGGGGGGTAGGGGGTGGCATCTACCCTTTGGTGCTGCCATTTGGTTGCTCAGTACTTTTCACCGGGTCTTTAATGTCACGGACCAGTGCCAAACTCATCTGCTTGGCTGCCAAAGCCCTCTTCCCCTTCTCCCCTCATCTTTCCTGTTCTCCATTATGCTCCTTCCATGGGCTGCCCTGTGCCCACAGCCAACAAGGCCCACCTTTCCCACTGATTCCCTGTCTGAGCAAGCCCTCCACTCTGGCCAGGCCAGCCCACTCCCACGAATAATGCTGTGCTGCCATCTTGTCTCTGCTTTTTGCTGGTACCTTTCCCTTCACCCGGGGGCCTTTCTCTTCTCCCCTCTGAGAGGCCCAGCTCACTTCCCGCTTCATCCAAGGCTTCTCAGCCCCACTAGGCTCCCACCATACATCTGAGACCTGCACCTCTCAGAGGCATACGCTGCACACTGCCTGCTACCCTTAGTTCTCCTTACACCATTACTTATTCCCCCATATGTTTATTGAGCACCTGTTGTATATCCTGAGCGTGATTCTGGATAAAATGGATACCAGGCTTAGGAAGACAGGTGCAATCTCTGCCTGCAAGAGATTACAGTTCGGTGGGGCAAACTCCACGGGAAGTGGCAAATAGAACATGTGACCAGACTGACAGGGGACGGTTGCCTTGGAAGCACCTGGGGGACACACAACCCAGAATTGACAGGCCTAGAAGGCTTCTGGGAGGAGGTGGATGTACAGGGGACCCAAAGATTAGTAAGAGTCTGGCAAAGAGGGCAAAGTATGGAAGGGTCTTCCAAATAGAGGTTCCAGGAACATCAGGCATCTGGTCGAGTGAGGGGTGAGTGGCTTGAGGAGGAGGTAGGCCTAGACCATGCAGAGCTTGGTAGCCTGAGTTAGTTTGGACTTAATTTCCAGGGCCATGGGAAGTGATGGTCCTACACTGCCTCTCTCAACATCTAACTCCGAGCGATAGCATCTGGTCCCTGGCATTTCCCAGAGTGCGCCAGGCCAGGCACCCGGTAGGAGGCCTCCATGAAACCTAGCTGAAAATGTGATTAAATGAGTGATTTGATGAATGAATGAATAAGTGAGTGAGTGAATGAATCCAGGGGTTCTAGTGCTGGTATCCTGAGTCTTCACTAAGAATCTTTTTTGGCCAAGGAGTAGGAAGGTTATTTTCAACGTCTCTATATTGATTTCCAAGGAAGGAATAGACAGGACTGTCTGTGAGCTAACAGCCCCAGCTCCCTTTCTCCCAGGAGAGGATGGTCTTGGGGAGAGGCACCAAGGAAAGAAAGACAGGACACCTTCCTTTCAGTAGGAGGCAATTCCTGTAGTGTGGGGAGGAAATCAGGACTCCCCCTTACTTTGCATTTTCTTTTTTTTTTTTATTAATTTTTAAATTTTTTTAAATACCAAAGAAACACCAAACAAACGCAAACATTTGTAACTTTTGATCTTTCTGTTCTACATATATAATCACTAATTCACAATATCATCACATAGTTGCATATCCATCATCATGATCATTTCTTGGAACATTTGCATCTATTCAGAAAAAGAAATAAAGAGAAAACAGAAAAAAATTCATACATATCATACCCCCTCATTGATCACCAGCATTTCACTCTAAATTTATTTTAACATTTGTTCCCCCTATCTTCATTCCATGTTTTACTCATCTGTTGAAAAGGTAGATAAAAGGAGCATCAGACACAAGGTTTTCACAATCACACGGTCACATTGTGAAAGCTGTATCATTATACAATCATCTTTAAGAAACATGGCTGCGGGAACACAACTCCACATTTTCAAGCAGTTCTGTCCAGCCTCTCCACTACATCCTTACTAACAAGGTGATATCTATTTAATGCATAAGAATAACCTCCAGGATAACCTCTCAACTCTGTTTGGAATCTCTCAGCCGTTGACACTTTATTTTGTCTCATTTCACTCCTCCCCCTTTTGGTCGAGAAGGTTTTCTCAATCCCCTTATGCTGAGTCTCAGCTCATTCTAGGGTTTTTCTCAATCCCTTGATGCTGAGTCTCAGCTCATTCTGGGATTTCTGTCCCACATTGCCAGGAAGGTCCATACACCTGGGAGTCACGTCCCACGTAGACAGGGGGAGGGTGGTGAGTTTGCTTGTTGAGTTGGCTGGAGAGAGAGAGAGACCACATCTGAGCAACAAAAGAGGTTCTCTTGGGGGTGACTCTTAGGCCTAATTTTAAGTAGGCTGGACCTATCCTTTGTGGGGTTAAGTTTCATATGAACAAACCCCAAGACTGGGGGCTCAGCCTATAGCTTTGGTTGTCCACACTGCTTGTGAGAATATCAAGAATTCAACTTAGGGAAGTTGAAAGTAAGGGGGCATTTTCAGCTAGAGCCCTGCCTCTTGGAGGAAACATTTTGGCGATTACCTGGAGAGGAAAGAGAATACTAATATGCAGTACTGCTTGACCTCTAGAAAGTACATTCAAATACATTCTCTTTCAAGTCACTGAAGGAGCTAGAGAAGAAGAATGGAGACCCAGAGTGGTTAAGTGATTTTCCCAAACTCACACAGGTAGTCATAGGCCCAGGCTTGATTTGAACTCACAATACCCTGCTCTGTCCGCTAAGCCACAGGAAGAAGGACAGAAGTGGAAGTAACAGAGTTTGTTTGCTGGCAGAAGATTAAAAAAGAAGGAATTAGCCTTATTAGAAAATGAAATGGAAAATTACCTCCGTGTATGTGTGCCTGCACACATGGCTTGTGGGATTGGAAACAGCCTTGACCCTTGGGCAAGGGTGCATGGATAAGGTGGTGCATTGTAAGTATGTTTTATAGCAATTGTGAAAGCCAGAAACAGCTTAACTGTGCTTCTATGAGGAACTGGTTAATACATGATGAAAAGACGTCTGGTACAATACTATGCAGCTGTCAGCTGTCAAAAACAATGAGGTAGCCTGCATGTGCCAACTGGGAAAATTTCTCTTGACACATTTTTAGACGAGAAAAAGCAAACTACTTAACAATATGTATTGCATAAAGTTCTTGTGTAAAAAAAAAACCCTACATAGGTATATATGAACAATTTTATGTATGTTGTGCATGTATATGTAAAAATAAGACACACCAAACGTTTAAGATCTTCATCACAATTTGTAGTTATTTGCTCTTCCACTTATTTATCTCCCTTCACTGACCATAAGTTCCAGGGAAGCAATGACCACAAGTTTATTGTTTCACCAGTGGAGCATGTGGTGGTTCTTCAATAAATATATGTTGAAAGAAAGAAAGGCAAACAGTGAGAGAAGAAGTAAAACAAAAAGAAAGGAAAAAAAAACATATTGAAACAGAAAGAACAAAAGAAAGAAAATTAGGGATGGGGGAATTTCACTTTTATACTTTTAATTGATTGAATTGCAAAATATTTTATAGCTTAACTCGATAATCAATGTATGGCTTAACTAAGTACTACTACAAGAGGAACTCCATCGAGGCTGAGAAAAGAACTTTGCCTGCTACCCTAGGGGGCTCTCCAAGGCCCTTCCAATTACCACCCACCCCCCCATAAGTAACTGTCATCCTGGTTTTGTTTTTTTTTTTTCCCATGGGTAGGCACCGGGAATTGAACACGGGTCTCCCGCATGGCAGGTAAGAACTCTGCCTGCTGAACCATCGTGGCCCACCCCTGGCTTATTTTTTAAAATATTTTATTCTAGTAACAGTTATAGAACCTAAAATTTCTCCTTCTAACCACATCTGAATATATCATTCAGGATGTTAATTACATTTACAACGCTATGATACCATCACCACCATGCATTACTCAAAGCTATCACATGAAACAAAAACTCCGCGGTAATAAAGCAATAATGCCCCATTCCTCATTTCCCAAACCCCACACAGCCCCTGGTAACCTGTATCCTAGTTTCTGTCTCTGTGAATTTACTTATTCTAGTTCATATCAGCAAGATCATGCAGTTCTTGTCCTTTTGTGTCTGGCTGATTTTACTCAGCATAATGTTTTCAAGGCTTATCCATGTTGTCACATAAATCAGGACCTCATTCACTTTTTATAGCCAAATAATATTCTATTCTAACAATATACCTCATTTTGCTTATCCACTTGTTTGTTGAATGGGTTTGCTTCCATCTTTTGACAATTGTGAGTAATGCTGCCATGAATACTGGTATGCAAATATCTGTTTGAGTCTCTACCTTTAATTCTTTTCAGGATATGCCTGGAAGTGGGATTGCCAGGTCATAGGAAATTCTATACTGAATATTTTGGGGTGCCATCAAACTGTTTTCTATAGTGGCTGCACCATTTTATATTCCCACCAACAAGGAGTTAGTGTTCCTATTTTTCCACATCCTCTCCAACACTTATTTAATAGTAGCCATTCTAGTGGATGAGAAATAGTATCAGATTGGGGCTTTGGTTTGCATTTCTTTAGCCTCCATCCTGACTTTTATAGCGCATGTTGATTGCATTTTTAAGGGCAAGACTGCGTTGGGGTGTAGGGACTGGGGTTCCAGTGCATAGGGCTGGAAGCCTCTCGGGCAGACGCGCCCAATTCCCTTGGCAGATCCCTTCCCATCGCGGCTAGGGCAAGACCCTTCTCACCCCTCTCACCCCACCCCACCCCACCCCTCCCATCCCACCCCACCCCACCCCACCTCACTCCTGGACCCGCGACAGAATTTGCAGTCTTCACCCTCTTTCGAAATGCAACCCTAACCCTAACGCACGGAACTTGAGGTTTCCTGAGAAACAGAAGTGAAACAGGATCAGAAACCGCGCGCTGAGTCATTTCAGCCACGTGTGGGATTCGGCCCGTTTGGAAGGAGGTGGGGGCGACGGGCTGAGTCGCAGAGTGGGAGCACCGGCCCCAGGGGAGGCCCCCGGGCTTGGGAGGCCACCGCCCTCCAGAAGCCTCGCCCCCGGGCTCCCCCACCCCAGGCCTCCGCCTCCCCCCCCCAGGGCTGCCCACGCCCCACCCAGGGACCCCGCCCGCGCTTGCAGCGGCTGCTTTGAGCCTCGGCAGCAGTGGAGGAGGCAGGAGCGGGGACAGCTCCAAGATAAGGCGAGCAGGACCCTCAGTAGCACCCCACGCAGCCACACTGAGGCATAAACCCGTAGGTCCCGCCGCTCAGGGTGCGGCCCTCGGGATGGACACGGGAGTCCACCTAGAAAGGGGGGCAGTTGGAGGACTTCTTTTTTCCGTCACACTGCTCCAGAGTTTTGATCGATTTGAAGACCAAAAACCAAACATCTCTTGTCCATCCTTCCGGCCACTTCCTCCAGGAAGCCTCCCGTCGACCCAGCTCATGGACGATTCTCTCTGCTGGGTGCCTCCCGTGCCAGGCGGGCGTCTCCTAGGCTGGTGCTCGCTGTCTGGGAAACCGTGGGATAGGGCCTCCCTCTGACCGCACCTTAGCCTCATCTGTGAAATGGGGACAGCGCACCGAGTGCAAGGAACACCCTGGTCCCTTCTCCTTCACTTTCCACCCAAGACAAGGAAGAGCAAGAGACCCAGATTCAATACCCACCCCCACCCCCTCGGCGGCGCCCCACCCAGCTGATTGTTTGGGCAAGGCAGCCCCTTCTTGGATCTCCATTTCCTCAGCTCTAAAAGGAAGGTGCTGGAAAAACTCAGGAATTGTTTTAAAGCGTTATTATGGAAATAACGGTTGTCCATATAAGTAATAAGAAAGTCCTGCCTGTGGTAGACTAATGGCGCTAGAAGAAAGCAGCTTTGCTTCCAAGACCGTCACCCCTTCTGACGGTCTCTCCCCTGCCTCTCTCCCCTCTCTCCCTGGCACCCCCACCTGCCCCCAGCATCCCCACCCCACTCTACCCAGGCTTCCTCTTGGGAAACATCTAGAGAGAGTCCTGTCGGTGTAGATGGGGCTGGAACATCACCCCCAGGGAGGCAGGGCAGAGTTAAAGTGGAAGTCAGGCCTTAAACTGGAGATTCTGGACCCAAAACCCGAGGCTGAGTCCCACCCTTGTGGGATTTGTTTGACCCATGGTTCTGAACATGTTTCATTTGTTTGTTTATAAGAACATTTAGGGCAGGCAATGATGGCTCAGTGGCAGAGTTCTCGCCTGCCATGCCAGAGACCTGGGTTTGATTCCCAGCGCCTGCCCATGCGAAAAAGAGAAGAAGAACATTTGATGTTGAATGATGCAGCCAAAGGCAGTTTGGCAGTTCCTGAGGAAGCCAAGGTTAGAATTTTCATACGATCCCGCAATCCTGTTACCAGGTATATGCCCAGAATAACCGAAAGCAGGGACAGGACTAGGCATTTTCACACTGATGTTCACAATGGCATTATTCACAATTGCCAACAGATGGAAACAGCTCAAGTGTCCATCAGTGGACGAGTGGACAAGCAAACTGAGGTATATACATAGGATAGAATATTATGCAGCTGTACACGCTGCATGCAACTGCATGGATGAACCTTGAGGACGTTAGGTTGAGTGAAATAAGCCAGAAACAAAAGAACAAATACTGTATTGTCTCATGAATGCTAACCTACAATGTGCAAATTCTGAGAGTTAAATTCAAGAGCACGGGTTATCAGTAGACAGAAAGAGGATGAAGATTGGGTAATTGATTACAGAATGTCTGATAAGGTTGATTTTAAAAGTTCGGAAATGGATAGCACAATATTGTGTGATAGCACAACACGGTAAGCGTAATGAACAAAGTGGAGTGTGAATATGGTTGAAAGAGGAAGAGTAGAGACATGTACGTCACCAGAAAGTTAGAGGATAAAAACTGAGACTGTGTAAATTAAGCAAAATCTAGAGTGGACAATGACGTGGTTAACTGTACAAATATAAGAAAGTTTTTGCATGAACTGGAACAAATGTATGTCACTATTAAAAGGTGTTGATAATGGGGTGGTATGTGGTATGTTTCCGATGAATGTAAACTAAGGTCTATGGTGACGAGTAACATTGTAATATTCTTTCATTAATTGTAGTGAAGGCATATACCAAAGCTAAATGCCAAGAATAGGGGGATATAAGGGAAAGGTGTGGGATTTTTGGGGGGGGGGGGGGGGTAGGGTGAAGGGGAAATGGGTATGTTCCCATATAGATCTGAGGCAGTTAGATAGGGAAGGAGGGAGCATGAAGGGACCCCGAGACCATAATAAGAGGTTCCTTTGGTGCTCAGGCCTAGCGTTTGCTCAGGTCGTTGCTGGAGAACCAATGAAAAGTGCAGCTAATCAGTCCCTTATTAGCTTCACCAGAGGGGGACGGGACCCTCCAACTTCTTATGATGCAAGGATCCCTATTTCAGAGGGCTTCTCCTTTGGAGAATGCCAGCGCTCCCTGCCTTTGAGTGTGCAGCTTCGCTATGCGTTAAACTTTTTGGCTGAACACACAGACTAGTTCTTGGATTGTTTTCTGAGCCCTCAGAAAACAACTGTTTGTCAGGAGCCCTCAGGGCGCCAGACCTTGGTTGAGGTCTCAATCTCTCCAAGAACTCCTGGGGCTCTCCAGCCTCAGACTGTGGTGGTGAATGTGTAACTAAGTGATTATAACAGGAGCCATTGATTGTACACTTAGGATGGGTTGTATGGTGTGTAGATAAAACTGCTTAAATTTTTTTAATTAAAAAAATAAAGTAATACCTTAACAAGTTAAAATAATTTAAAAAAACATTTGCGATCAAGAGATAATACATGGAATTTTCAGTTTGCCTGCTGGCTGCAGTCCCGCAGCTGTGCTGTTTGACTCTCCGTGCTCAGCTCTGGCACACTGGTAAGCATGAGAGAAGTATTTTGGCCTCAGGAACACTGAAATTCCATAAGACAAGAAATTCTACAATGGCTCTGCCCCAGGAAATGTCACATTGCACTCTGGGCCTTGGTTTCCCCATCTGTACAATGGGTACATCAGATTAGGTTTAGTTGGTCTTTAAGGGGCCCTGTGAAGCCAGCATCTTAGATGCTTCAGGGCCTATGAACTTCACTGGTGACAGGGTCTTGCCTTTGTCCTTGCTCAGGTCAGTGGTCTGGGCCCTTGGTCTTAGAGTCCTTGGGGCCCAGCCCTGCTCTGAGACCTGCATCTCTCCCTCCATCTCTGCCTCTGAAACCCATTCCTACCTCCACCCTCCCCTCCACCTGTGGCCCTGGCAGCCCCAGACCCAGTGAGTGCATGTCTCCTCCCCCAACCCGCCCCACTTCTCCCCAGCGATCTGCTTCCTTTAGACACTCACAAATGGGGGCGCTTTCCTTGCTGCTCCTCCCTCTTCCCACTGGAGGGGACCTAGGGGTGGGAATCCTGGCAGAAGAGCCTGGGTTCCCACCCCTGAGCCTCCCACAACCACAGGTGCTGCGTGGCCTTGTTCTCCAAGCTGCTTCTCACAGCCCATCTTCCCCTGGGCCCCTCCCCCAAAGAAACCTCCCTCTGGTTCCACGAAGAGCGAAGAGCGCCCACAGCCTCTGGCCTTCCCCCACTCTGCTCATTTGCGTACTTCCACCAGCTCACAAATTTTGTTAATCACAGTTGCTGGCCCTGTGCTACCC
>PVIY010060311.1:0-11682 GCA_004026745.1 Myrmecophaga tridactyla
GAAATTTATGTCTATGTGGCTGATATGGTTTAATGCATGCAAACAGGCTGCACAGTGATTGGTTGTGCAATCTGCAAGTTACAGTACCACAATATTTTTTAATACATGGTATAAAAAAGTCCAGTTGAATTTGGACTTCTGTAAATTTGCATTAGCAGAAGTTATATATTACATGTGTCAGTGAAGAGAAAGGAGTTATAGATTCATTTAAATTGTTATAAATTTTAGAATGATCGTAAAATAATTTCTTATCAATGATAATTTACAAGAGTTTGAAAAGAATTCCAAACAAGTGGCCAATCACCCTAATTCAGTGATTATTCCTAACATCACTCATGGTGGGACAACCAGATATGTTTCCTAATAAAATAAATGTGATGAATATAAGGTACACAACATCACCTATGATAAATATAAATCTAAAAAACATTTAACTTGATTCTATTGTGTCTTAAGATATTACCTCCAGTTTCCAGGAAATGTAAGGGATAAAGGAACAAATGTATAGCAGAGGGGGTAATTAGATTGGGGATTACTTTTTCCATGTATTAAGTCTTAAGTTTCTTTCATTAAAATTTTAGAACATTCTCTATTAAGGTCCTGCATCTCTTCTGTTAGATTTATTCTAAGAACTTTCTATTCTTGGTTGGTATTGTCTTCAAAATGAAATTTCATGTTTGTTGTTGGAGTCTGAAATAAAATTAAGATCCATAGCCCTAGAGCTTTTTTGTTGAGAACAACGTATAAAAAAGAGAAGGCACAATTTCAAAGATATAAAGGAACCAGTAACAAATATCCTACAGACATTACAAAGAGGACAAAACGATCAATTTTATATGAATAAATATGAAATTTTACATGAAGTAAACAAATTACTAGATAATGTGATGACTGACCCTGGTGAGAAGGAGATAGCAAATACTACAGATGTCAATAAAATCTATGCATGCCTGTGGTTGGAAGACTACTGCCATGAAAATTTAGAAGGCTGGTATTACAGGAGAGTTTCTAGGGATCTAGTTACCTGGAGCATGAGAAAGGCATGTTGCTGCACTTTGCACCACCTACCTTAAGAAAGCAGCCCAATACTTGCTGAACTTCTTTAGATATTGGAGGTAATACATACCACATATGAATATGCTGATCTGACCCATTTACTTGATAACCAGTCCATAAAGCTGCCAGCATTGGGTGAGTCCTTGAGCAAGAATAAGCTCAAAATGCTTCAGATAAGTGACAACTGTTCTAAAACCTTGGTTTCCCACCTGGCCCCCTTTTTTTTCTCCCCAGATGGATCAAAATTCTAGGCAGGGGGGAGCAGAGTGGTAGGCAAAGACAGGAAACAGACTTGGGAGCCAAGCAGATAGCCCTCCCTCATCTGGGGAGCACTCCTAACTGCCTACAAGGCCCCATTACCCAAGAATGGAAATCCCTGAGAAAAGTGCAATCTAAAAACAGGAAAAACCTCAGGGTGGAGCCACAAGAACTAAATTCAAGTACAGACCATGCTGCTCTCTTAACTTCCTCATGTATTGATAGACTCATCTATAAAACTGCAGTAATAATACCCATTCATTATATTTTTGTGGTTATTTTTTGTATTTTATTTAAAAGTTTCCAAAATTTACAAACACTTTATACCCTTAAAACAACAACTCCCCATTCCCTCTCCTCCCATCTCATGGTAACCTCTAATCTACTTTTTGTCCCTATGAATTTTTTTCTGGATTTTTGTATACATGAGATCATACAGTATTTGTCTTTATGTACTTTCTTATTTCACGCAGTATTCTGTTTTCAAGGATTATCCATGTTGCAGCACATCTGAGAACTTCATTCCTACTGATGGCTAAATAATATTCTATTGTGTATATATATCACATTTTGATTATTCATTCATCTGTTAATAGATATTTGAATGGTTTCTAACCTTTAGCTACTGTGAATAATGCTGCTAAGAAAATTGGTGTAACAAGTATCTGTTTGAGTCTCTGTTTTCAGATTCCTTGGGTATATATCTAGGACTGAAATTGCTGGGTCGAATGGTAATGCTATAGTTAACTTTTTGAGGAACTGCCATATTGCTTTCCACAGTCATTGGACTTTATTAACCAGCTAAGCCAGAGGTGCTCGAAGTACCCAAGGCAAATAGAAATGATGTAAGAAACCTCTAGCAAACCTCAAAAGGAGAATCACAGCAAAGATCTCCCAAGATTTTTGAGAAGTGCCAGGACCTCTTCCACAGATTCTCCTCTTTAAAAATAGCTCTTTGCAGCCCAGAATGGGAATGAGAGCTTGTAATTCTGTATAGTTTAACGAAATACCCAGACACATCCCAGAGTCTGTTGGGAATAATTTAAAAGTATTGGCAAAGTACGCCATGAGCTTTGTTTAACAGGAAAACATCGACAGTACCACAGCAACACCAGAGGTAAATACTGGGGAGAGGGACAAGAGTTAAGGGGAAGTTAAGATGTCCTATTTGGTGAGGGTGTTTTTATTGGTTGTCTTTCTCTTGGTACAATGAAATTATCTAAAACTGAGAGTGTTGCTGGGCGATTGACTTTGGACATTAAACACAGTGCCCAACGAATGGAAGTGGCTGAAGGATGCACTGACTGAGAAGTAGATTTGGTGAACAATGGTATACACATATGATCAAATATTGTGCTGCTACAAGAAAGAACAAAGTTGTGAGATATGCAGCATTGTGAATGAACCTGTGGGACTTTGGTGAGGCAGAATAAGCCATAAACAAAAGTGCAAATATTGTGTGGTCTCATTTAGAAAATACTCATAAGAAAATAGGAGCCTAGATTGTAAGCTCTTATAGCAATCACATTTAGTCCAGAGCGGTAATTGTTATTTCTGGATTTTAAGAGACTATTTCATATATGTATAACCTGGTATTTAGAGATAAGAAAGAAGCCAATCTGCTCGGGATTAAGGGAATTCAGAATACAGGGGTAAGGAAGTCATTGTCTATGTTTTAGAACCTCATCTATTCTTTGAGACTGAAGGAAGAAAGGTTTATTTTGTCCAGAACCTAAATTTTCTGTACTACATAATCTAACTCAACCTGTCTGGATAGATCATTTAAACAATCCAAACACAACAAGCTCAGAATAAGAATGAGGACATTTAATCCTGTATAGTTTAATGTAATGCCTGGATACATTCTGGAGTATATTAAGCCAATAATCAAAAAGCATTGGCAAAGCCCCTTGAAGGGTGGGAGAAAAATTATGGAACTACTAAACTTTACCACTGGGGAAACCCCTGATACTGTGAACATTAGGGACACACAAATCAATAGGCCATGCCCTTGATGTTGAGGTTTGCTCTTGTGAAACTTAGGTATGTAGCAGAGAAGTTTAACCTACCTATAGGCATGCCTAAAAGTTACTTCCAGATGACCCCTTTTGTTGCTCAGGTGTGGCCGCTCTGTCTCTAAGTCCAACTCTGGAAGTGAAACTATTGCCCTCTCCCTTACGTGGGACATGACATCTGGGATGAAATTCTCCCTGGTGACATGGGACATGACTCCCAGAGATGAGCCTGGCCCTGGCACCAACAATGTCATCCTGACCAAAAGGGGGAAAAGAAGTGTAACAACTAAGGTATCAGTGGCTGAGGGAGTTCAGATAGAGTCAGGAGGCTACCCTGGGAGTCACTCAATGCACGCTTCAGTTAGGCATTGCTACCTATCATAACTTGCCAACCCCCAACCGAAACCATACCTGCAAGTCCTAAAGAACACCTAAGGCATTATATAAAATTCTACAAAGGTTCTATGCACTGGGGTAACTTTCCAGAAACCTACAACCTCCAGATGGGTCCATGTAAGTCCATGTAAGTCCTGAAATACAGAGGGGCTAGCCCTTCCGGAACATCAACTAGTTCCATCTTCCATCCCATATTATTTACAGCTCCTTTCAACATGGAAAGGTTAGAATGGCCATAGTCAAAATACTCCTAAAGAGTGGGAGAAAGATCAATGGTGATGGTGGAGTTATACAGAGAAGGAAGGGTTTAACAAATGAATGACTGTGATTTCTCAATATAACAAATGAGTGTGATTGCTGAATCATTACATTGATATTTCTTTTAGTCTCCAATATCTTAGAGCAGCTGGAAGTAAAAACCTAAAATTGTGGAATTGTAACACATACCAAACTCTGAAATCTGTTCTATAACTAATTGTTGTGATGCACTTTGAAATTTATTGCTTTTTTGTATATATGTTATTTTTCATAAAAAAGGGGAAAAGCCAAAAAAGAAAAAAAAATTAGAATGGGTAGCACCCACCCAAACACCCCTAAAGATGGAGAGAAGGGTAAAAGGAGAAAGAGGAGTTATAACAGAGAAGATAGGATTTAACAACTGAGTATCAGTGCTGTATCATTATATTGATATTTCGTTTAGTCTCCAATGTCTTGGAGCAGCTAGAAGGAAAAACATAAAATTGTGGAACTCTAACCCATACCAAACTGAAATCTGTTCTATAACTATTTGTTACAATGTACTTTGAAACTTCTTGCTTTTTTGTATAAATATTTCATAATTAAAATGTTTAAAAAAGAAGCATTGCAAAGTCCCTTAGGGGATGGGAGAGAAAATATGGAGCTTTACCACTGGGGAAACCCCTGATACTGTTTCAAATATTAGGGACTTCCAAATCAATAGGCCAAGCCCTTGATCTTGAGGCTTGCTTTTTGTGAAGCTTATTTCTGAAGCAGAGAACCTAAGCCTACCTATAGTTATGCCTAAGAGTTACTTCCAGAAAACCTCTTTTGTGGCTCAGACGTGGCCTGTCTTTCTCTCTAATCACAATGCTGCAAGTAAATTCATTACACTCCCCACTATGTGGGACATGACATCCAGGGGTGAAAATTTCCCTGGCACCATGGGATCGACAGTGCCTTTCTGACTCAAAGGGAGAAAAGAAATGTAAGGTATCCTTGGCTAAGAGAGTTCAAATAGAACTGAGAGGTTATTCTGGAGGCTGCTCTTATGCAAGCTTTAACTAGATATTGCTAATTGCTACGGTTTGCCAAACCTCAATCAAGCCATTCCTGTTAACCCTAAAGAACACCTAGGGCTCTATCTGAGATTCTACAAAAGTTTCACATACTAAGATTATTTTCCAGAAACCTACAAACCTCCACATGGGTTCTTAGGCCAGATAAGTCCTGAAACTAAAAGGGGCCAGCCTCTCCAAGAATACCAGTTCCATCCCTCTATCCCATATTATGAACACCCCTTTTCAAAATGAAAAAGTTAGAATGGGCATAGCCCAATTACCCCTAAAGATTGGGAGAAGGATAAAAGGAGAAGGAGGAGTTATAACAGAGAAGACAGGATTTAACAACTGAGTATCAGTGCTGAATCATTATACTGATATTTCTTTTAGTCGCCAGTGACTTGGAGCTTCTAGAAGAAAAAAACTAAAATTGTGGAACAGTAACCCATATCAAACTCTGAAATCTGTTCCATAGCTACTTGTTACAGTATACTTTGAAATTTATTGCTTTTTTGTATATATGTCATTGTATTAGGGTTCTCTATAGAAACAGAATCAACAGGGAACACTCACAAATATAAATTTATAAACGTGTCTCACGTGACCGCGGGAACGCAGAGTCCAAAATCCACAGGGCAGGCTGTGAAGCCAACCACTCCGATGGAGGGTCTGGATGAACTCCACAGGAGAGGCTCACCAGCCGAAGCAGGAATAGAGCCTGTCTCTTCTGAATCCTCCTTAAAAGGCATCCTGTGATTAGATTAAGCATCACTCCATGCAGAAGACACGCCCCTTTGGCTGATTACAAATGGAATCAGCTGTGAATGCAGCTGACGTGATCATGATTTAATTTTATTCATCGCAACAGACAGGCCGGCACTTGCCCAACCACCACGTGGCCAAGTTGACACGTGAACTTGACCATGACAGTCATGCTCCCTAATAAAAAATGTTTCTAAAGAATAGCTCCCTGCTTTTCAATAGGCCCTGATGAAAACGGAATGCCTGACCATGGGACTCAGAGTGACTATGCAACCTGAGCAGCCCAACATAAACTGAGTGACATATTTTCTGTTAAACCACAAACTGGGCTTATACAGCAGCATCCACTGTCCAGTGTAAGTGATATATTTGTGAAATGGATTTAAGCAGATTCTGAAGGCAAAAGTAAATTGTAGCCATAAGCGATGGAATCTTCTATGGCACATTTCCTATTGTATTGGCGCCTCTCTCTCAGCCTATACCCATGGCCATGTGGGGAGTTGCCTGTAACTAGTTGACAGAGGAACAAAATATTGAGATCTGATTTATAGTTGATTCCACATGATATGTTGGCCCCACCTGAAAGTGGACCGCATTGACGCTTAGCTAAAGACTTGCCTTCAAGATCAGTGAAGAAGTTAAATGCTGCCAGTGGGAAGAACATGGAGCAAAGGAAATGAAGTAAAACTCCTAAGAAAAAATTAGCAAATCTAAACCAGCATCTATCAAATATATATTATATTATATTATATTATATTATATTATATTATATTATATTATATTATATTATATTATATTATATTATATTATATTATATTATATTATATTATGACTAAGGGGGATTATTTCAGGAAGACAAAGTTTGTTTAAACTTTGAAATCAGTGTAACTCACTACATTAACAGAATTAAGAAGAAAAACCATATGATTGTCTTAATAGATGTAAAAATGTCAAACTAATCATATTAAAACTCTTGACAAACTAGGGATTTCCATAATTCGATAAGGGTGATCTACCACAAATAACTTGTACTTGATCTCCTGCTTAATGGTGAAATAATTGAAATATCAAAATTAAAAACAAGTCAAGGGAGCCCACTATCACTAACTCTATATAGTACTGTGTGGGTTATCCTAGCCATTATGATAGCGTGAGAAAAAGAAATAAAGGGCATAAAGATTGGAAAGGAAGAAGTAAAATGGACATTATTCACAGATGATATAATTGTATAGTAAAGAATCCAAAATTATTGTTCACCCTTCTGGATGGAAGTGCTTACTAGAATTATTCTGTCCCCATTCTATCATTGTATTTTGGGTTGTGAATAAGAGCGTTAGAATGCAGATAACTTGGTGGTTTTTATTGTTGATATTGTTTTGCTCTGTTTAAAGTTCTCCAGACCAAGAGGAGCTGCATTGGCCCTGATGGATATCTGGACATTGAGCTGGAAGCAATATAGAAGGGACTCTAGTTGCCTCCCTTAGATGTGGTTGAGTTGATTTTGTGGGTGTGAAGAAAAAAGCAAAGAGATATTCATTGAACAGAAGGACAAGCTTGTGACAGTGCTTAGCAACTGTGCTGGTTTGAAAGGAAGTAAGCTCCCTAGAAAAGCCATGTTTTAATCAAAATCCCATTTCATGAAGGTAGAATAATCCCTGTTCAATACTGTATGTTTGAAACTGTAATCAGATCATCTCCCTGGATGATGTGATTTAGTCAAGAGTGGTTGTTAAATTGGATTAGGTGATGACATGTCTCCACCCATTTGGATGGGTCTTGAGAAGTTTCTGGAGTCCTATAATAGAGGAAACACTCTGGAGAATGAAGGAGATTCAGAGACAGCAGAGCAGAATGACATAGCCACGAGAAGCAGAGTCCACCAGCCAGCAACCTCTGGAGATGAAGAAGGAAAATGCCTCCCAGGGAGCTTCATGAAACAGGATGCCAGGAGAAAAAGCTAGCAGATGATGCCATGTTCACCATATGCCCTTCCGGATGAGAGAGGAACCCTGACTGTGTTCGCCATGTGCCTTCTCATTTGAGAGAGAAACCCTGAACTTCATCGGCCTTCTTTTACCAAAGTATCTTTCCCTGGATGGATGCCTTAGAATGGACATTTCTATAGACTTGCTTTAATTGGGACATTTTCTCGGCCTTAGAACTGTAAGCTAGCATCTGATTAAATTCCCCTTTTTAAAAGCCATTCCGTTTCAGGTATGTTGCATCCTGGCAGCTAGCAAACTAAATCAGCAACTATTCCATGTGCTCGCCTACGCATCCCGGTTTCCTTTGCAGTTGTATTGGAGCCAGATGACTGCTTTTGGTCAATAAAGTAGTAGTGATATGTAGTACGTTACATCCATCAAGAAGGCAGTTAAGAATCTCTCTTCTTCCAGCTTCCTTTTCCTCTGACCCATTTACAGGAAGAAGGAAGCCTAGATCTCTGAGTCAAAAGACAGAAGAGACTCTCTCCTACCTGCATCAGATGTTGCACAAGTAAGAAACTTCTATTTTATTGAATCAAACTATTTTATGGTTTAATTGTTTAATTGTTAACCACAACATAACCTAGTGTAAATCATTAATTTTCAGACTCCTTTCCTAAATAAGCATTTAAGATTTTACAGGATCCAAACTAGTACCACATTTCCCATCTATCTGATTGATCTGACCCTTAAGTCTCTTTAAATTTAAAACACTATATGCTGGTTTGAAACTGAAAAAAAGAAAAGCCATGTTCTTCTAATCCAGTGGGGGCAGACCCGTTGTTGGGTGGGACTTTTTGATTAGGTTGTTTCCATGGAGATATGACCCCCACCCATTCAAGGTATGTCTTAATCTGCTTACTGGAGCCCTTTAAGAGAGGGACATTTGTTGAAAAATTGGGGGGGCATGGGGGTGTAGTGCATGGGTGGGAACTGAACCCTGGTCTCCTGCATGGCAGGCGAGAATTCTATCACTGAACTTCCCTTGCACACCCCATGTGTCTCTTTGTAAACAGCATAGACCAAACTTTTTTTTAATTCAGTTTGGCAGTTTTTAACCTAAGTGCATAGTCTATTTTCATTTATTGTAATTATTGTTATATTTAGATTACTTCCCACTAACATATTTATGTATTTTGTTTTAGATTCAGTAGTTTATTCTAATTCCATTTTTTTCTATACTAGTTTGAACTATATATTATATATCTCTTCTCTTCATGGTTAACCTAGAAATTTTAATATGTCTCTTATCTTCTCTCTCATGTTTTATACTCCATTGTCTGTGTTATATTTCTAGTCCACGAATTCCTACTTGAAGTGTTTCTAACTTGCTGTATATCTCAACTATTGAGTTTCAAATTTCATTTATTACTGTTTAATTTCTTTACCTTCTATTTGTTCTTTTTCAAATTTCTGGCTATTTTTGGTATTATTTTGTTCTTTCATTACACTTTCAATATCCATTTTACTTACTTAAATATATTAAACATAAATTTTCTCTTTTGCATCTGATAATTCCTATCTCTGCAGTCTTTATAGGTCTTTATTTCTGGCTTTTACAGTTTGTTATTTCTGTTGTCTTTCTCACACTGGTTTGCTGACTTAAGTGATTTTGTTATTTTGTTATTATTGGCTCTTGTTTATTGGAACTTTTTCTGTGGAAGTCTTTGGTACCTGAAAGTGAATGCATTCTTATGCAGACAATTTCCATTCTCTTCCACCAGGAGCCTGAGGCATTACCAAGCTAGAACCAAATTTTTTTTTTTTTTTTTTGTATGCTGTATGCAGGTCACATCTCATTATTTTTCCATGTGGGTATCCCATTATTGCAGCACCATTTGCTGAATTTTTTTTCTTTGTTTTTTATTTTTTTTTCGTTTCTTTGTTTTGCTTGTTCATTTTTTGGGAAATGCATGGACCAAGAATCGAACCTGAGTCTCCTGCATGACAGGCGAGAATTCTACCAAGCTAGAACCAATTTAAACTAAATGTTCAATTTAGTTTCTGAGGTACCACAGACTGTGCAAAGTCTGGTACTAAACCTCCTAAAGTGGGCTTGTGGCTAGGAATTCTCATGAAAAGTTTCTTTTTTTTCTCTCTGTCCTTCTCCATCCTACCAATAATAAGACAGGCAAGGGTAATAGGTAGAATTCAGGGATGTACCAAGATCTGCACTCCCTGCATTGCGCCACGTAATTCCCTCCCCTTGAGTGCAGGTAGAACGTGTGACTTGCTTCTAATCCACAGACTATGGCAGAAGTGACGGGATGTCACTCCCATCATTATATAACATTATAAAAGACTCCATTTTAGCAGATTGGAGAGAGGCTTTGATGAAGCAAATGGCCATGTCGTGAATTGCCAATGGAGAAGGCATTTGGCAGGGAACTGTGGGTTGCCTCTAAGACCTGAGGGCAGACTCCAACTGACAACCAGTGTTCTAGTTTGCTGGCTACCAGGATGCAATATACCAGAAACAGAATGGCTTTTAAAAAGGGGAATTTAATAAGTTGGTAGGTTACAGTTCTAAGGCCGAGAAAATGTCCCAATTAAAACAAGTCTATAGAAATTTCCAATCAAAGGCATCCATCCAGGGAAAGATACTTTGGTTCAAGAAGGCCAATGAAGTTCAGGGTTTCTCTCTCAAATGAGAAGGCACATGGCGAACACAGTCAGGGCTTCTCTCTCAGCTGGAAGGGCATGTGGCGAACGAACACGGCGTCATCCACTAGCTTTCTCTCCTGGCTTCCAGTTTCATGAAGCTCCCTGGGAGGCGTTTTCCTTCTTTATCTCCAAAGGTCGCTGGCTCATGGACTCTCTGCTTCCTGGTGCTACAGCATTCTCTGCTCTCTCCAAATCTCTCATTCTCCAAAACGTTTCCTCTTTTATAGGACTTCAGTAAACCAATCAAGACCCACTCAAAGGGGTGGAGACATATCTCTCCAAATCCAGTTTAACAACCACTCTTGATTGGGCTACATCTCCAGGGAGATGATCTAATTACAGATTTAAACACACAGTATTTAATAGGGATTATTCTGCCATTGCAAAATGGAATTTTGATTAAAACATGGCTTTTCTAGGGTCCATACATCCTTTTAAACCAGTACAACCAGTAAGAAGCCAGGACCTCAGTCATACAACAAGGAAATGAATTTTGCCAACAATCAGAGGAAGCTTGGAAATGGAACTGTCCCCAGTCGAGCCTCAGAAGGACCACAGCCCAGGCCAATATCTGGATGGCAGCCTGGTGAGACCCTGAGGGAAAGAGTCTAGCTAAATTGTGCTAAGACTTCTGACCTACATAAATTGTGAAATAGTAAATGTGTATTGTTTTAAGCCTCTAAGTTGGTGGTAGTTAGTTATACAGCAACAGGAAATTAATAAAGTAAGGATCCCTACCATCTCTATATGTGACAAGGGTTTTGACTAGATGCAGCAGGGGTTCCCTGTCCAGGGATTCCCAACTTTATGTAAGAATGTGTAATCCAAATCCCAGTCATTGTTCAGCCCTTAGACTTGTTCCCAACCCAATACACAAGCATGGCCTTTAAATCTGCGATACAGGTCACCAGTTTCCAGGGCAAACACCAGCTCCAGTCCGCATTCAGGTCTCTTCATTTCTGACCTTTGAAGATTTCCCACTTCCAGCTCAGTCAGGCATTTTTTAATTGTGGTTTCTAAAATATTTTATTCAGCATGTGAAAGGAATTTTTAACAAGAGGATTTCTTTAGATATCTAATCTGCTATATTACAGGAAATTTCTATTCATTCTTCAACCTTCAATTCTTCAATTGACCCACTACCATCAATTCTTTGAGAAAATAGATTATGATATCTTAATTTCCAAGCCCATTAAGCTTCTTCCAGCCTTCATCATTCTTGGCACTTTTCTTCATAACCTTTCTGAA
>PVIY010060312.1:0-11683 GCA_004026745.1 Myrmecophaga tridactyla
TCTTGGACATTTTACACTCTCACCATCAAGGGACTCCAGCCTGAAGATGTGGAAGATTATTACTGTCAGCAGGACAGCAGCTTTTCTCTCACAGACTTTCAGCCTTGAACACAGACCTCTTCCCCAGGGCTGTAGGTCAGTGAGTCCTATAGCCCCAACTACATCCCCCCCATGAAGACAGGAACTTCTATGCTTCCTCTATCTGTCTGATAAGTCACATCTTTCAGGGCTTTCTTTTATCATTGAACCTGCAGATTTGCGTGGATAGATCAAATGACTGGGCAAATACAGTTCTCTCTCTTAGTCTCTGGGGAAGTGTACAGTGAGTTTTACATCCCCATCAATTAATTGTTTTATCCATGTGCTTCCTTCCACAGGTCATTGCTCATTGAATTTGCTTTCTAAAGGAAATCTCCCTAACATAATGCCACAAACTCTCAGGTGAAATTGCCCTTGTTATGGAGCAGGTTGATTTTTAGTCTTATCCTCAGAAGTGTATGGTGTGTGTGTGTTTGTGTGTGTGTGTGTGTGTGTGTACATAGATATAGATAAAGATATTAAGGAGAAAGAGAGACAATATATAGAGATAGATAGATATAGATAGATAGATAGATACATAAAATAAAGAAAGAATGGGGAAAGAAAAGAAGAGAAGGGAAGAGAAGAAAATGGAGAAGTTTTGGCCCCAATTATTTAAAAAAATCCATGAAAAGGAAAATTCCTGATCTGAAAGCCCTTTTATGTTGGGGGCATTTAAGGACACTGAAAATATTTGACCTGCACTTCCTGGATTATGCAAGGGCCAATGTGATGAAATACAGTACCATAATTTACCCATGGGGGATTAAGCTATCTTCAGGGATCCTACATTTTGCTACATGGGCCAGAGGGGCTCAAATATCAAAGTAAGTTTTAAGAAAAGCAAAACTGGATTATATCCTTCTGCAACTTATAGGAACTGAAAAGAAGGCTCCATGTTTGTTAAAAAAAAAAGAAAAGATTTCCTTGGGCAGGCAATAGGGGCTCAGTGACAGAGTTCTTGCCTGCCATACCAGAGACCCGAGTTCAAATCTCAGTGCCTGCCCATGTAAAAAGAAATATATATATATATTTCCTTGTGAAGATGTGGCTTGAGATCAACTTTTGTCAAGGAGGTCATTCAAAAATTGCATGGCCTAGATGTAACTGTCAAGGATATCCTCCACAAAAGGTATGTTCACATTCTGACTCCTTTTCTGTCTGGTGGGACCCATTTGTAAATAGAACCTTTAAATATTTTATTATTTAAGGGGTGCCCAAACTGAATAAGGGTTGGCTAGTCTCCAGTATGACTCAAGCTGTTATGAGAAAAGGAAATTGAATACAGCAAATAGAGCTGAAGCAATGGGGATAAGCAGGAATCTGGAAGTCACCAGAACCCACAAGAGAAAGGAGAGGACATTTCCATGTAACATGAGACCAGAACACAACCTAAGGAAACCAAAGGATTGCCATTATCCAGGACCAGAATGTTACAGAGCTTGAGAAGAAAGTATTGTTGTGCTAACAACTTGATTTTGGCATTCTCCTAACTTCAAAGCCTTAAGCCAACAAATTCTTGTTGCTGAAGCCAAACCATTGCGTGGTATGTGTAATAGCAGCTGGAAGCTAAGCTAGATCTGGACTCTCCAAGCTTGAAATTGATTTAGTGAAGCCCAACTGGTAAGGCCCCCAGTTTAAAGCTTCTCTGGAAGAGTGCACATCCATTCTAAGTCCTCAGAAAACCTCACCAATAGTATTTCATGGGTAAATAGTAGCAAGAATTCAGATTGGGCACTCAGCCAGGTCGGCCTTGGGAAGTCCATGTTGTTGAGCCCATGAATAACATCCACAACTATCACCATCCCAAGTTTGCTTATGGGTGCATTGGGCAATGGCAGGAGGAGCTGAGGGAAGAGGATGACTTGTATCCACAGGACAGGTAATCTTATTCACTTGATTATTAAACCTTCCCCTGCTTAAGTCACCCTCACATGAACATTCACATGGGGCACAAATATCTTCATGTTCTTTGCACGCTCTAAAAATGTCTATCCACGTACTTCTTCCCCATACCTCTTTGTCACCAATTTTCCAATAATTCTCCTTCCAAATCTCTGACCATCCAGCCAAACCATTAGCAACAGCCCATGACACACCTCTGGCTAGTTCTCCTTCCAAGCAAAATGAACGACCAGGTGTGGCACTTGAAGTTTCACCCTCAGCACTGTCCTTCAGGGATATACCAGACAGGGGTTGCAGTGCTGCAGCTGTCCATTTTCAGGTGGTAACTGCATATCATGTGAAACCATCTGTAAACCAGGTCCAAGTTTTCTATTCCTCAGTGAACTCTGGATAAGGAGCTCCCCAAGTAGCCATAGCTCTGTGCTGTGAAAGAGAAAATAATATGGCAGGAGTGGGGGCCATGGGCATTTGGGCCACTTCCTCATGTAACTTACTTGTGCCTTCAGGATGTGCTCTTGGCCCTATCTCATACATACTATTTCCATTTTATGTAGGAGTGCTGTTGTGCATGCCCAACTTTATGGCTTGGTGGGTCAGACAATATCCAGCACATGATAGGCAATTCAGGTCTCATGGCACCTTGGTTCCCCTTGATTAAGTGTTCAGTCTTTACAAAAGCCCATTAGCAGACCAAAAACTGTTTCTCAAAATGAGAATAGCTATCTGCAGAGAATGGCAAAGCCTTATTCCCAAATCCTAAGGGCCAGGATTGTGGTTCTCCTACAGGGGACTGCCAAAGGCTCCAGACAGCATTTCTATTTGCCATTGACACTTCCAGCACCATTGGATCTTCTGGATTTTATGATCCAAGTGGAAGAGCAGCTTGTACAGCAGCCTTGGCCTGTTGTAGAACCTCTTCTTGTTTACGTCCCTATGTAAAACTATCTGCTTTTCTGATCACTTGGTAAATGGGCTGGAATACTACATCCAAATGAGGAATATGTTGATTCTAAAATTCAAAGAGACCAACTAGGCATCGCACCTCTTTTTCAGTCATAGGAGGGGCCATACACAACAACTTATCCTTCACCTTAGAAGGGATATTTCAATATACCCCCACACTACTGGACACCTAGAAATTTCACTGAGATAGAAGGCCTGTTTATTTTTGTTGGATTATCTCCCATCCTCTGAAATGGCTATGCCTTACAAATAAGTCTAGAGTAGTTGCTACTTCTTGCTCAATAGGTCCAGTCAAAATGATATCAATGTAATGGACCAGTGTGATTTCTTTTAGGAAGGAGAAATGATCAAGGTCCCAGGAGACAAGATTAGTACATAGGGTTGGAAAGCTGATATACCCCTGAGGTAGAATAGTACAAGTGTATTGCTGGCCTTGCCAGCTGAAAGCAAACTGTTTCTGATGGTGCTTACTAACTGCTATTAAGATAAAAGCATTTTTGAGATCAGTAACTGCATACCAGATACCAGGAGATGTATTGATTTGTTCAGACAATGATACCACATCCAGAACAGCAGCTACAACTGGAGTTACCACCCGATTGAGTTTATGATAATCCACTCCACAGGCCAAATAGGAGAATTGAATGGTTATGTGGTGGGAATCACGCCCTACATCCTTCAAGTCCTTATGAGTGGCACTAATCTCTGGCAATCCATCAGAAATCCAGTATTGCTTCTGATTCACTATTTTGCTAGGTAGGAGCAGTTCTAGTGGCTTCCATTTGGCCTTTCCTAACAAAATAACTCTCACTCCATGAGTCAGACAGCTAATGTGGAGATTCTGCCAGTTGTTCAGTATGTCTATTCCAATTATGCATTCTTGATCTGGGGAAATAACTAGAGAATGGGTGTGGAGACCCACAGAACCAACCTTTAGATGCACCTAAGCTAAAACTCCATTGATATCCTGAACTCCATAAGCCTCCATTCTGACTGGTGGACCAGAGTGATGGTTTGGGTTCCCTGGAATTAATGTCACTTCTGAACCAGTGTCTAACAATCCCTGAAATATCTGATCATTTCCTTTTCCCCAATGCACAGTTACCTTGGTTAAAGGCCATAGGTCTGCTTGGGGAAGACGTGAAGGAAGATTAATAGTATTAATTAATTAATAGTATAATTAATTATACTATTAATAGTATAGTTTAATAGTATAGATTAGATTAATCTATATAATAGATTAATAGTATAAATTAATTTATAGTATAGATGTAATAGATCAATAGTATAAATTAATTAATAGTATAATTAGTGCCTCTGAATCTAGTCAGAGCAGAAAACCATTTTTAAAACCTATTTTTGAGATTCTGTTTCTTAAGAACCACTTCTAGTACTAAGCTGTATTAGTCCGGGTTCTCTAGAGAAACAAGAACCAACAGAGTATATCAGTAAATACAAGATTAATAAAAGTGTCTTGTGATTGTGGGGATGTAAGACTTCAAAATCTGTAGGGCAGGCCACAAGCTGGTAGGTTCAATGAAGGTCCTCAATGAGCTCTGAGAAGAGGCTAGCTGGCTTAAATGGAAAGAGAAATTGTCTCTTTTGAATTCTCATTAAAGGTCTTTGGGTGATTAGATTAAGTGTCACTCTTTGCAGAAGACACTCCCCATAGCTGACTGGAGCTGTAATCAGCCAGGGATGAAATCAACGTGCTCATTATTTAAATCCATGAAATGTTCTCACAGCAACAGATAAGCCAGTGCTTGCTTGACCAGACAACTGGGAACCATCTCCTGATCAAGTTGACACATGGGCCTGAACTCACAACACTTATCTATAAGTGGTTTCCAAACATTGTTTCCCATTGCATAGGCTGCCTTTGTACTTTGCTTACAAAATTCTTCAATGTGCAAGTGTTTAATTTTGAGAGATCTCATTTATCTATTTCTTTTTTCACTGCTTGTGCTCTGGGTGTAATGTCTAGGAACCCATTTCCTATCTCAAGATTTATAAGATATTTCCTTACATTTTCTTCTAACAGTTTTATGGTCTCAACTCTAATGTTTAGGTCCTTAATCCATTATGAGTTAATTTCTGTATAGGGTGTGAGGCATGGATCCTCTTTCATTCTTTTGCATATGGATATCCAGTTCTTCAAACACCATTTATTGAGGAGGCTGTTATGTCCCAGGTGGGTCAGCTTCACAGCCTTGTCAAAGATGAATTGTCCAAAGATGAGGGGGTCTATTTCTGAACACTCAATTCAGTTCCATAGGTAATATATCTCTCATTATGCCAGTACCATGTTGTTTTGACCGCTGTAACTTTGTAATGCCTTGAAGTCAGGTAGTGTGAGACCTCCAACTTCATTTTTCTTTCTCAAGATATTTTTAGCCATTCAGGCCCCTCAACACTTCCAAATAAATTTAGTTATTGGCTTTTCTATTTCTGCAAGGTAAGTTGTTTGTATTTTAATTGGTATTACATTGATTCCATAAATCCATTTTGGTAGAATTGACTTTTTGACCATGTTTAAACTTCTAATCCATGAACATGATATGAATTCCCATTTACTTAGGTTTTCCATGATTTCTTTTAGCAATTTCTCATAGTTTTCTGTGTATAGATCTTTTGTATCTTTGGTTAAATTTATTCCTAAGTATTTTATTCTTTTGGTTTTTATTGTAAATGGAATTTTTTCTTGACTTCGTCCTCACGTTGTTCATTATTAGTGTATATAAACACTACTGATTTTTGAGTGTTGTTTTTATACTCTGTCACTTTGCTGTACTCATTTATTAGCTCTAGTTTTCTGGATTTTTGTTTTCTTTTTACATATAGTATCATATCATCTGTAAAAAGTTAAAATTTTACTTCTTACTTTCCAATTTGGATGCTTTTAATTTATTTTACTTTTCTAATTGCTCTGGCTAGAAATTCCAGTACAAGGTTGAATAACACTGGTGACAGTGGCAGCCTTATCCTGTTCTATATATTAAAGGGAAAGCTTTCAGTCATTCCCATTGACAATGACGTTGGCTGTGGGTTTTTCATATATTCCCTTTATCTTGTTGGGAGATGTTGAATTTTGTCAAATGCCTTTCTGCATCAGTCAAGATGATCTTGTGGTTTTTCTGCTCTGACTTTTTGATGTATTTATTACTAATTGATTTTCTGGTGTTGAACCAGCTTGCATACCTGTAATGAATCCCACATGGTCATGGTGTATAATTCTTTTTGCAAGTATTTTGTGGTGGATTTTTGCAACTATATTCATTAAAGAGATTGGTCTGTAATTTTCTTTTCTTGTAGTATCCTTGTCTGGCTTTGGTATTAAGATGATTTTGGTTTCATAGAATGAGTTACATATCTTTCTATACTCTCCAATTTTTTTGAAGAATTTGAGCAGGATTAGTACTAGTTCTTTTTTGAATGCTTAGTAGAATTCACATCTGAAGCCATTTGGTCCTGGACTCTTCTTTTGGAGGGAGCTTCTTTATAACTGATTTAGTCTCTTTACTTGTGATTGGTTTGTTGAGGTCATCTATTTCTCCTCAAATCAATATTGGTTAGTCATGTCTTTCTAGGAAGTTGTCTGTTTCATCTAGTTTATTATCATATAGTTGCTCATAGTATCCTCTCATGACCTCCTTTATTTCTGTGTTGTCACTGGTTATATCCCCCTCTTCCATTTATTTTTTAATTTGCATCTTCTCTTTTTTATTTTTGGCAGCCTAGCTAAGTAGTCATTGATTTTTTTTTATTTTTCTCAAAGAACCAACTTCTAGTTTTGTTGATTTTCTCTATTTTTTTCATGCTCTCAACTTCATTTATTTCTGCTTTAATTTTTGTTATTCCTTTCCTTTTGTTTGCTTTGGTGTTAGTTTGCTATTCTTTAATTCTTCCAGGTGAACAGTTAATTCCTCAATTTTTGCTTTTGCTTTTTTTTATTATAGGCATTAAAGGCAATAAATTTCCCTCTCAGCACTGCCTTTGCTGTATCCCAAACATTTTCATATGTTGTGTTTTCATTTTCATCTGTCTCAAGATATTTACTGATTTCTCTTGTAATTTCTTCCTTGACCCACTGGTTGCTTGCAAGTGTATTGTTTAACCTCCATATATTTGCATATTTTCTGGTCCTCTTCCTATTATTAAATTTCCAACTTCATTCATTATGATTTGAGAAGCTCTTTTGATAATTTCAATCTTTTTAAATTTATTAATGCTTTCTTTGTAACCAGCATATAGTCTATCCTTGAGACTGACCCATAAGCACTTAGGAAGATGTGTATCCTGCTGTTGTGGGGTATAATGTTCTGTACACATTTATTAAGCCTAGTTCATTTATTGTATTATTCCGAATCTCAGTTTCCTTACTGATCCTCTCCTAGATCTTGTATCCATTGATCAGAGTGGGGAATTGAAGTCTCCAACAATTATGGAAGAGTTGTTTACTTCTCCATTCAATGTTGTTAGTGTTTACCTCATGTATTTTGGGGCACTTTGTTTCAGTGCATAAATATTTGTGAATGTTATGACATCTTTTAGAATTGTTCCTTTTTGTTAATACATAGTATCTTTCTTATCTCTTTTAATTGTTTTGCTTCTGAAGTCTAATTTGTTAGGTATTAGTATAGCTACTCTTGATCTTTTCTGCTTCTTACATGAAATATCTTTTTCCAATCTCTCATTTTCAATCTATTTTTGTCCTGTGTCAAAAATGAACCTTATGTAGATAGCATATATATGGATCCTCTTTTTTAATCCATTCTGTCATTCTATGTCTTTTGATTGGGGAATTTAATCCCTTGATATTTAATGTTATTATATAAATGTAGTACTTCCTTCAGTCATTTTGTCTTTGGAATTTTTTTTTCTTTTTGCATGGGCAGCCACCGGGAATCAAACCCAGGTCTCTGGCATGGTTGGCAAGAACTCTGCCTTCTGAGCCACCGTGGCCCACCCTGCCTTTGGATTTTATATATCATATCTAATTATTTTCTCTTTTAACCTTTGCTGATAGTCTTAATTTCTACACTCTTCTCCAGGTCTCTCTTTCCTGTCTTTTCCTAGTTTTCGGTAGTATTCTCTTAAGTACTTCTTGTAGAGGCAGTCTCTTAGTCACAAATTCTCTCAGTGACTGTGTGAAAATATTTTAATCTCCCCTTAATTTTTTTTCTCTCTTTTGTTTTTGGATACATGGTTCATGAATCAAACCTGGGTCTCCTGCATGGGAGGTGAGCATTCTACCACTGAACTGTCTTCCCCTCATTTTTATCTTTGACTTTGCTTTTTAACATTTTTCTTATTGTATAATAAACATATATACAAAGCAAAGAAAGAAAAAAGCTATAGTCATCAAAGCATTCTTCAACAAGTAGTTACAGAACAGATCCCACAGTTTGTCATGGGCCACCATACCATCATCTCAGATTTTTCCTTTTAGCTGCTCCAGAATATAGGAGGCTAGAAGGAATAAATATTTTTTATCATCACAAGTGACTTATTTTTTCTTTTTTGTGGAAAATAACATATATACAAAAAACAATAAATTTCAAAATACTGCCCAAAATTAATTGTAGAATAGATTTCTGAAATCTATTCTACAATTTCCCAATTGTGCAATTACCCAATTGTGTAAATTGGGTTACAATTACACAATTTTAGGTTTTTACTTCTAGCAGCTCTAAGATATTAAGGACTAAAAGAAATATCAGTGTAATGATTCAGCAATCATATTCATTTGTTAAACCTGACTTTCTCTGTATAACTCCACTATCACCTTTGATCATTCTATCTCACTCTTTAGGGGCATTTGGGCTATGTCCATTCAAGTTTTTCATTTTGGAAGGGACTGTCAATAATATGGGGTAGGGAGATGGAACTATCTGATGTCCTGGAGAGGCTGGATCCTGTAGGTTTCTGGATTTATCTGGTCCAGGGACCCATCTAGAGGTTGTAGGTTTCTGGAAAGCTTCCCTAGTGCATGGAAACTTTGTAGAATCTTATATAATGCCTTAGATGTTCTTTAGGGTTGGCTAGAATGGTTTTGGTTGGGGGGTTGGCAAGTTATGATGGGTAGTATTGTCTAACTGAACCTTGTGTAAGAGTGACTTCCAGAGTAGCCTTTCTTCTCTGAAATCTTTCAGCCACTGATATGGTATTAGTTACGCTCCTTTTGCCCCTTTTGGTCAGGATGGAATTGTTGGTCAGATGGTGCCAGGGCTGGACTCATCCCAGGAAGTCATCCTCCATGCTGCCAGAGAGACTTTCACCCCTGGATGTCATGTTCCACGTAGTGAGGATGGTAAGGATTTCACTTACAGAATTGGGCTTAAAGAAAATGCGGCCACATCTGAGCAACAAAAGAGGTTCTCCAGAAGTAACTCTTAGGCATACCTATAAGTAGGCTAAGCTTCTCTGCTACCTAGATAAGCTTCACAAAAGTAAGCCTCAAGATCAAGGGTTTGGCCTATTGATTTGGGTGTCCCAAATATTTGACACAGCATCAGGGGATTCCATGATGGTAACATTTAAGAGTTCCATATTTTCCTCCCATCTCTCAAGGGACTTTGTCAATACTTTTTGATTATCTGCTTAATATATTCTTGGATGTATCCAGACATTACATTAAGCTGTACATAATTAAAGGTCCTCATCCTTATTCTGGGCTCCCTGTGTTTCAGCTGTTCAAATGAGCAATCCAGACAGGTTGAGGTAGATTATGTGCTACAGTAAATGTAGGAACTTGACTAAATAAAACTTTCTTCCTTTGTTCTCAAAGAGTAGATGTGGTTCTAAAATATAGACAATGTCTTCCTTACCCTGTGTTCTGAATTACCTTAATTCTGACTTGATTGGCTTTGTACTTATTTCTAAATACCAGGTTATAGGTATATAAGACATTATCTCAAAATGCAGAAATAATAATTACCACTCTGGAATAAATCTGCTTGCTATAAGAGCTTACAATCTAACCCATTTTCTTATATGCATCTTGTAAAGGAGACCATACAATAACTGTTCTTTCATTTCTGTCTTATTTTGCTTCACCAAGTATCCCACAGATTCATTCTCATCATTATATGCCTCATGAATACGTTCCTTTTTGTAGCAGCACAATATTCAATCATATGTATACACCATCATTAGCCAATCTACTTCTCAGTCAGTGCATCCTTCAGCCATCTGCACTCATTAGGCATCATGTATAATGCCCAAAATCCACAGTCCATCAACACTCTCAATTTTAGATAAGTTCATTGTTCTAAAGAGAAAAATAGCCAATAAACATACCCTCACTGAATAGGAAATCTAAACCTCCTCTTAACTCTTGTCCCTCCCCCCCCATTATTTACCCCTGCTGTTGCTGTGGTTCATGTTTTCTTGTTAAACATAGCCCATAGCATGCAACAGTAGTTCCCCCCTGTACCCTGGGCTTAAACAATATTTGCACACAAACCATTCCTTTGAAGTAGTTCTTGCAAGAACTTATTTATAATTCTCGCATTAATCAGTGGGACACATAGGTCTATACAATTCCTTTAAATCTTGTTCACCTTCAATATGGTAATTTTACTTATAGATTCTCTACAGAACCACCTGCACTTCTATCTATTCCCTTACATTTGAGTTCAACCTCATTAGCTAACCATTCACCCATATCTAACTTCTATGGATCTCTATGTCCCCTATATTCTGTATTATAAGCCTCTGATTTTACCTTTACCATGGTCATAAAAGAGGACTCATACAGTATCTATCCTTTTGTGTCTGTATTATTTTACTCAGCATTACGTCCTCAAGGATCATCCATCATGTCACATGCTTCAAGATGTCATATTGTCTTATTGCTGCATAATATTCCAACATTTGTGTATACTACATTTTGTTAATCCACTCATCTGTTGATGGGCATTTGGATTGTTTCCATCTTTTGGTGATTGCAAATAATACCCTGAACATCGGTGTGCACATGTCTGTTTGTATCACTGCTTTCAGCTCTTCTCGGTGTATACCAAGTAGTGGTATTACTGGGTCATAAGGAAACTCGATATTTAGTTTCCTGAGGAACCACAAAACTGTCTTCCACAGCAGCTGTACCATTATACATTCTCACCAGCAGTGCATAAGTGTCCCAATTTCTCTACATCCTCTCCAACATTTGTATTTCCCTGTTTGTTTAATAGCAGCCATTCTTCTGGGTATGAGGTGGTATCTCATTTTCATGCTGACTTGAATTTCCCTTACAGCTAATGAAAATGAGCATCTTTTCATGTGCTTTTTCCCATCTGCATTTGCTTTTTGGAAAAATGCCTACTCATATCTTTAGCCCATTTTGTAATTGGGTTGTTTGTTCTTCTGTTGTTGAATTGTATGATTTCTTTCTGTATACAGGATATCAAATCTTTGCCTGATATACGATTTCCAAACATTATCTTCCATTGAGTTGGCTGCCTCTTCACCTTTTTGACAAGGTCTTTTGAGGTTCAGAAGCATTTGATTTTTGAGGAATTCCCATTTATCAATGTTCTCTTTTTTATAATCTTTTTTATTAATTAAAAAACTTAACAAAAGAATATTAAAATATCATTCCATTCTACATATACAATCAGTAATTCTTATTATTATCACATAGTTGCATATTCATCATTTCTTAGAACATTTGCATCGATTTAGAAAAAGAAATAAAAAGACATCAGAAAAAGAAATAAAACGATAATAGAGAAAAAAA
>PVIY010060313.1:0-11681 GCA_004026745.1 Myrmecophaga tridactyla
ACTAACTATAATGTGACATCCAGGAATAAATTCTCCAGTGAAAACTAATTTGTTTAGCACAGATTTATTCGGCTTGTTACTCAGGCTAATTTGTACACTTCGCACTTTTTTTTTTAATTCTCTAAAGCAGCTGTGATTTTCCCTCTCAAATGCTCATTTTACATTTCAACACAAACCTTTCTTAAGTTAAATTAAATAACACCATTAGTTAATTACGAGCTGCCAAGATAAAGGGCAAATAATAAGAACAGAAAAGGTTCCCCAATGGCCAATATTAGAAATTATTTGACTGAAATTTTTAATTCAAATATGTCAGCTCTTCTCAAACTTTTTAAATTAAATGCAAAAAAAAAAAGCAGAAAGGGTGTCTATGAGTATTTATAATGTTGGATTTCCAATTAAACTTGGAAGCCAATAGTTGGGGGGTGGGGTAGGAAGCAAGGGGAGGAGTAGTGTTTTAAAAAGTAAGCTTCTCAATCTGATCCTTACATTCCCACCCCAAGTCACAAATACATGAGCTATCATCTCAAGTGAAGGATGGCTACACTCCTGCTATAGCTAAAGGAAATTAGCTGTGTCAATTCAATGACACGTTCATGAGGTAGTGCAGTTCTTGTCTCGGGCTTAACTTGAAAGAAAGAGACACTTCTGTTTCTGCTTTCAGCCTCATGCTCTCTTTATAAATCTCACATTCTCCAATTGGAGGCCAGCTTTACCATAGAATCTCTGACAGTTACAGTTTAAAAGTCTTAGACCGCTCTCATTTTTTCAGATGAGGAAAAAAAGCACCCAAAATTAAAACCCTACCATGAATATGACTTGCCAAGGTCATATAGATGGTAAATAATAGCCAGACTAGCCCTGAGTTACACAGCCCAGGCCCCTTTCCATTGCATCACACAGAGGACAGACCATTCTGACTTCACAGAGCCAAAAAGATCCCCTAACCCATAAATCTCGCCCTGGTTTACCAATTCCTGAATTCTAGCTGTTAAGAGATTACTTTCTGTTACTTAAGATCTTATTTCCTATTAAAATGAAAGATAATTAAATTATATGATATTTAATTATCATATAATTTAATTATATTTCCTATTAAAATGAATGATAATTATATTATATGATAAATTCATTGGCAGTATAATGTAAATACTGTCAATGAATTTATCATATCCTTCCCTGAAAAGAGGCTTTGAGTAAAAGAAGAGGTACTCAACCATACATTTAAACAGCAGGAGAAAAATAGGGAAAAGTGACAGAGTTTGTAAGCTGCCAGAATGCAATATACCAGAAATAGAATGGCTTTTAAAAACAGCAATTTATCAGGTTGCAAGTTTACAGTTCTAAGCCCATGAAACTGTCCAAACTACGGTATCCAGGGAAAGATACCTTGATTCAAGAAAGGCCGATGGATCTAGAACACCTCTGTCAGCTGGAAAGACACATGGCGACGTCTGCTAGCTTTCTCTCCTGGCTTCTCATTTCATAAGGATCCCCCCGGGTGTTCTCCTTCTGCATCTCCAAAGGTCTCTGGCTGTGTGGGCTCTGTTGGTTCAGGTGGCGCTAAAGCTTTCTCCAAAATGGTTCCCTCTTAAAGGGTTCCAGTAAGCTACCCCACCTTGAATGGGTGGAGATGCATCTCCATGGAAACCATCCAATCAAAAGTTACCACCCACAACTGGGTGGGTCACATCTCCATGGGAACAATCAAAAAGCTCCCACTCAGTAATACTGAGAACTTGGCTTTTCTGGGGTACACAACAGATTCAAATCGGCACAGTACTCAACCATACATTTAAACAGTCAGAGAAAAACAGGGAAATATGACAGAGTATGCAGGGTATATCCGTCAGGATAGGTTAGGTTATAATACGGTAAGAAGTAATTCCAAATCTCAGGTGCCTTTGCTACATGGTACACACAGGTTGACAGGGCTCTGAGCATCCCAACCCCTCAGGGTTCCAGGCTGATAGAGGTTCCACGATCTTATGATACTGCGATCTCTACACACATTTTCGGGGTTCACTCCTGCAGGGGAAAAAGGAAACTCAAGAATGGAGCACCAATAATTAAATACTTTGGCCAAGAAATGGCCTGTCACTTTCACTCACATGTCATTGGCCATCAGAGGAGGCATGCTGGCCCTAACTTCAAGGACACGGGGTGGTGGTGGGGGGTATCGTCTTCCATAGCCACAGGAGTGCAGGGAATCAGGTGCGGGGAATGTTTGCAATGTCAGCACAAAAGGTAAATAAAGCACTGAAGACAAACTGCCTATTTCTTATTCGCCTACTCTCCATATGTCCAATAACCTTGACCAAACCTCCTATTCTTGGCCAATCCTATCCCATACCTGCCTCCTTTAATTATCCTTTTTTTCCCCTCTCTTCTAATAGGTGCTAAAATAAACCATCTTTTGAGCATTCTTTATCCTTCAGATGTGCATGGATATTTATAGAGCATTCACTAGATGCCAAGCACTGTCTGGAGATTTCAGAATTGAAACCCACAAAAGCAGGGACCAAACCTAGCCAGTTCACAGCTGTGTCCCCAGTCCTTAAGACCCAGCCTGGCCCACATTGTGCACTGAACGGATTTACTGAATTTATTGAATGGGACATAGTCCCTGTTCTCAGTCCTAGGGACACTTCTGACCCTACTCTACCGTGGAGAAGGCTCCATTCATTCTTACACTTTTTTTCTTAAACATTTTAAAAAGATGAAGGTTCTTATTCACCTTTCCAGAGCTATGTAAATATCTGTTGAATGAGTGAATGAATAACCATTCCTGCCCTCCACACTTCCTTCCAGTTCACAGAAGGATCCTTTCAAAAGGGAAAAGCTCCATCTTTTATCATTCCCCCCGCCAACCAACCAAAAAAGTGATTGCTTTAGAGACTAATACACACCCTAGTCTCTCCCTGGGATTCTCTAAGCTTTTATACAGTGGAACAGATTTCCCAAATGCCAGCACTGACTATGAAAAACCTGGAGGTATTTATTGGTCAGAACTTTGAAGCAGAGAATCCTGGCTTTCGATTCCTGTTCCATTAAGACCTGTGTGAACCTGTCACTCACTCCAAATTTTATCTACAGATGGAAAAGCACTCACTGCTTCACAGTACAAGCTAGCATTTCCATTCCCAAAGAAATGGACAATCTCTGTGCAAATAAAATAGTATTCTTGTACAGACTGAAAATTTAAATTACAGAGAAGAACAAGAGAAAATTTCCCATACAGACTCTCGGCACCCAGGCCTCTGTGCTTCATTTCATGTCATCTTCCTTCCAGTTCACAAGCTCGAAGGATTGCACAGATATAATTCATAACCAAGAAGAAGAAACGTAACTTCGAGTCAACGGCGAAAGAGCAGATTTTACATACAAGCAAAGCCAAATCGAAAGAATGCAGTTAATTTGAAGTCCATCGTTTGGAAACTCACAGCATGGGGAGGAAAGACCTTTGCTGCTGCCTTTGGGGCCAGGGGCTGTGTCACCAGCCCGACAGCCAGGTGTGGGTGCCTGAGCACAGTCACCATGGGGACGCACGGGGGTCCTGCACTCAGGTCGCTGCAGCTCCAGGAGGAAATGGAGGATTACACCGCACGTGCCAGGAGGGCCTGTCAACAAGCCTGCCTCCAAGCAGCTTCCTAGAGGGGGCATCCCCGAGTGTGAGCCTAAAGACCAGGTAGAAGGGAGGCAGGTAATGATGGGGGGGGGGGCGGGCCGCTGGGGCAGAAGGGGTTCTGGTGGAAGGAGAAGTAGGTGTGAAGGGCTTCCCTCCTGACCCATGCCAGGGATCTGAAGCAGCAGGTGGCACCGTGCTCCACCTTGCAGGCTGGCTGCAGAGAATGACCACATGGATCTGGGTTTTAGGAGCTCACTCTAGGGTGGCAGCTGGAGGCAGCGAGCCAGACACCAGCTCCATTCTGACTCTACCATCTGAGAGTCTGTGGACACTGACCACAGCTTAAGCTCTCGGTACCTCGGTCTCTTTACCTCCCTGTGGGGTTACTGTGAGGATGGAGGGGAGCTCATGGGAGAGGCACATAGAGGGAGCTTAATAAATGCGGCCAAGGGGCAAGAGTTTGCCATCAGGGTGACCTTGGACAAAGACAGGTAACAACCTCTTCTTCCACCATCAACTGATGATGACACCAGCCACCTCTCAAAGTTATTCTGCGGACTGTCTGAGATAAAATGTATAGACCACCTGGCCCTCAACTCAGAGGTATATTAGTGGTAGAAACTGTAGAAGTTGTAGTCATAGTAATTATAGTGGTGGTGGAGGCAGTGGAGGTGGAAGCAGAAGCAGCAGTGGTCAATTAGGGACACCAGATCAAAGTGGCCGTTGCGCCAATACAGGTGTGAAGTCAGGAGGTACCCGAGGAAAGCAGTGGCAGATTGCAGAGCTATGAGATGTGAGCGTATCAGGACTGCAGGTGGGTTGGGTGTGGCAGGCAAGGAGAGGCAGAGGGAAGGGTGCCAACAAGTCTGGCTCAACAGCTGTGGCTAGCAGCTTGGCATTCACTGAGAGAATCCAGGAAGAGCAGAGGTTTGCAAAAGGCAATAAGGAGGGGGTGCACGGGTGGTTCAGTGGTAGAATGCTTGCCTTCCATGCGGGAGACCCGGGTTCGGTTCCCGGACCATGCACCTAAAAAAATAAAGAAAGAAAGAAGAAGCTCATTTCCAGACCAGCTGATGTTGAGGCAACTAAGGGTAGTTAGTTGTTCATCTCAAAGCTGCCTGAGTACGCCTGGCACTCAGAACACGGATCTGGGCTAAAAACACAGCTTTGGAAGTTGTCAGCTTTGGAGGCAGCTGAAGCCCTGGGAACAATCATAACACTCAGGAAGCACCAGCAGGAATGAAAAGAACAGAGAAGTCAGAGTAGGGGCTCCAAAAGACAAACCCTGGCATCAGCTCTCTACTGATGAGGAGACCTGCAGGTAGTTGGAGCAAGAGGAAGAAATCCAGGAGACAAGAGAGTCTCAGATCCTGAGGGACAAACAGGAGGGTGCTGCTGTAGGGTAGGGGAAATCACAGGAAAATCCCCTTGAAATAACAGTTGATGAAGGTTCAAAGCAGCCAAGGCAGGAGACAAGCGTGTAAAATGCAAAATAAAATCATGCATGCAAACAAAACAACTTGGACTTAATTCCTACCTCTGTCTCAAAAGAGATGACTTCACTAGGAGAGCCACAAGCAGGGCAAAGATAAAGCCTGGCACACCCCATGGGGCTAGTCAGTTCCAAAATAGGGAGAAAACAGAAGACGCACAGGGCAGACATGTATCAGAGATGGGAACAGCAGGTGGAGCCAGGGGGGTGGGGGGGCACCAGACAAGCAAAGGAAAAGAGAGTGTGTGGAAGATCTAGGAAGATAATATTTGCAAAAGAATTTTCCACATCCAATGGATCGGTAGGTTATACTAATAAATTAGTGAAATCGACTATAACTTGCCAAACCCCAACCAAAACCATTCCTGCCAATCCTAAAGAACTCCTAGGGCATTATGTAAGATTCTACAAAGTTTCCATGCACTACGGTAACTTTCCAGAAACCTACAACCTCCAGATGGGTCTCTGGACCAGATAAGTCCTGAAATGTAGAGGGCCAGCCTCTCCAGAACATCAACTAGTTTCATCCCCCTACCCCCTATTACTGACAGCCCTTTCCAACATGAAAAAGTTAGAATGGGCATAGCCCAAATACCCCTAAAGCATGGGAGAAAGATCAAAGGTGATGGTGGAGTTATACAGAGAAAATAGGGCTTAACAAATGAGTATGACTGCTGAATCATTATATTAATATTTATTTTTGTCTTCAGTATCTTAGAATAGCTAGAAGTCAAAACCTAAAATTGTGGAATCGTAACCCATACCAAACTCTGAAACCTGTTCTAGTTGTTGTGTTGTGCTTTGAAATTTATTGCTTTTTTGTATATACATTATTTTTCACAAAAAAAAGAAAAGAAAACATAACAAAATCAATTAGTGAAAGTAGGTGTATTTTTCAACAATGTTGAAATAAAACAGCGGTGATGCAAGTGTATAATATGGAGTATGATCACAAAACCACAGATCAGTTTGTTTCCTATGATAAAGAAATACCAATGAATTCAATGATACTAATTCAATGACTTTTAAAAGGCTTTCTGAGGATTAATCCTTCTTTATCCATTCATTCATACATACAAATGCTTAATGGTTAAATAAATGTTCTCTCCTGAGGACATATACAAAGAAAATTAAGACCATTCCTTTCTTCTAATTGTATATGAAAATCCATCTAAAATGAAATTCCTCATTTTAGAATGAGGAATGTTCTAAGTAAAAAGGGAATAATAGAGAATATTTGCCCATATTCAAATTCAAACACACACCAATGCCTCTGACTCCAAAATACAGGCATACCTTGAAGACACTGCAAGCTCATTTAGTGGCCATCACAAAAAAGTGAGTCACATGAATTTTTTGGTTTCCCAGTGTATATGAGTTATGTTTACACTATACTGTGCAATAGCATTATGCCTAAAGCACAATATACATACCTTAATTTTAGAATATTTTATTGCTAAAAAATGCTAACTACCATCTGAGCCTTCAGCA
The DNA here is from genome assembly GCA_004026745.1 of Myrmecophaga tridactyla. Taxonomy (NCBI): domain Eukaryota; kingdom Metazoa; phylum Chordata; class Mammalia; order Pilosa; family Myrmecophagidae; genus Myrmecophaga; species Myrmecophaga tridactyla. The sequence goes on from PVIY010060313.1 coordinate 6,612, forward strand.
AGTCATAATCTTTTTGCCAGTGGCGGGGGGGCGATGTCTTGCCTTGATGTTGGTGGTGCTGACTGATCGGGGTGGTGGTTGCTGAAGGTTGGGGTGCTGTGGCCATTTCTTAAAATAAGGCAATAACGATATTTGCTGCATCAACTGACTCTTCTTTTATGAAATATTTCTCTGTTGCATGCAATGCTGCTTGACAGCATTTTACCCACAGTAGAACTACTTTCAAAACTGGAGTCAATCCTCCCAAACTCTGATGCTGCTTTATCAACTAAGTTGATGTAATATTCTAAATCTTTTGTTTTCATTTCAACAGTGTTCACAGCATCTTCACCAGGGTAGATTTCACCTCAAGAAACCACTTTATTTGCTCATCCATAAGAAGCAACTTCTCATCCATTCAAGTTTTATCATGAAATTGCAGCAATTCAGTCCCATCTCCTGGCTTCACTTCTAATTCAAATTCTCTTACTGTTTCCACCACATCTACAGTTACTTGATCCACTGAAGTCTTAAACCCTCAAAGTCATCCATGAGGATTGGAATTAATTTCTTCCAAACACTTGTTAAAACTGATATCTTGACCTCCTCCCAGGAATCACGAATGTTCTTAATGGCGTCTATAATGGTGAATCCTTTCCAGAAGGTTTCCAATTGACTTTGCACAGATCCATCAGACAAATCACCATCTATGACAGATATAGCTTTATAAAATGCATTTCTTATGACTTGAAAGTTGAAATTTGATCCACGGGATACAGCAAGGATGTTTTGTTAGCAGGCATGAAAATAACATTCATCTCATTGTATATCTCATTTGAAGCTTTAAAGCCAGGCATTAACTTCTCTCTAGCAAGGAAGGTCCTAAATGGCATCTTCTTCCAACAGAAGGCTGCTTCGTCTTGAAAATCTATTAGTTAGTACAGCCACCTTCATCAATTATCTTAGCTAGATCTTCTGGAGAACTTGCTCCAGAAGCTCTACATTGGCATTTGTTGCTTTTTCTTGCTCTTTTATGTTACAAGAAGGGCTTCTTTCCTTAAACTTCATGAACCAACCTCTGCTAACTTCAAACTTTTCTTCTACAGATTCTTCACCTCTCTCAGTCTTCATAGAATTGAAGACAGTTAGGACCTTGCTCTGGCTTAGGCTTTGCCTTAAGGGAACACTGTGGCTAGTTTGATCTTCTATCAGACCACTAAAACTTTCTCCTTATCAGCAACGAAGCTGTTTTCCCTTTCTCATCATTTCTGTGTGCACTGGAGTAGCACTTTCAATTTCCGTTAAGAACTGCTCCTTTGCATTTACAACTCAGCTAACTGGTACAAGAGACCTAGTTTCTGGCCTGACTTGGCTTCCAACATGCCTTCCTCATGAAGCTTAACCATTTCGACCTTTCGATTTAAAGTGAAAGAAGTTCAGGTTTCGTTTGAACACTTAGAGACCATTGGAGGGTTATTAGTTGGCCTAATTTCAATACTGTTGTATCTCAAGGAATAGGGAGGCCCAAGTAGAGGGAGAGAGATGGAGTGGCCTGTCAGTGGAGCAGTCAGACCACACACATTTATTGATTAAGTTTACCATCTTATGGGCATGGTTTGTGGCACCCCAAAACAATTACAACGGTAACATCAAAGACCACTGATCACATATCACCACGACAGATATAATAATAATCAAAACGTTTGAAATATTATGAGAATTACCAAAATGTGTCACGGAGACACCAAGTAAGCACCATGCTGTTGGAAAAATGGTGCCAACAGACTTGCCTGTGTCAGTGTTGCCACAAACCTTCAATTTGTAAAAAAACATGATTTCTGCAAAGTGTAATAAAACAAGGTATACCTGTACTCATACATCCTTCCCCAAGAAGATGTAATGCCTTTTTTTCTCACCATCTTCTCCTCATATCACGGAGAACAACCAGCAGTTAATAGTAGGTTTCAGCCACAAAAGTACTCTGACTGCACCCCACTATGTCCTAGGGAGTCCTCACAAAAGCCCTGCACAGAGTGAGGATGATTCCCATTAAACATATGGGGAAACTGAGGCTTGGAGAGGTTAAGGAAATTGCTTAATCTATGCACCTACTAAATGATGGGGCCAGGGTACAAATTCAGACTCATCTAGCCTCTGCTGCTCTGAATTTCCTTATCGTTGGTCTACCACAAGAACATCTAAGTTAGGTGATGGTGATGACAGATAAACACTTAAGTACTGTTCAGGTGCTCTCGTTGGCCTCAGAAGCTCGTGGCTGTAAGCTCACTGAGCTCATCCTTGCCGGATCGCAGGTCAGGCAGGTGCACTCTGCACAACCCACCAGCACCCGAAATCACCCAGGCGAACAGGCCCCTGACGGAATTGGAGAGAAGCCCATTGCCTAGAAGTAGATGCAGATAAGGAATTTTAATAGCCATAGTTTTTTTTCATATACTGTATGACGGGGTCACATTTCATTCTTTTTCCATGTGACTATCCTGTTATTGCAGCACCATTTCTTGAATATTTTGTTTGTTTTTGCTAATTTGTTTGTTTGGGAAGTGCATGGACCAGGACTCGAACCCGGGTCTCCCGCATGGCAGGCAAGAATTCTACCACTGAACCACCCTCGTACCCCCAGTATTTTGATGTCCTTTTTTGTTTTGCTTTTTCCAGGATCCACCAATTGCATTTAGACTAAAGTGCAAACATTCAGGGTGGGAAAAAAACTCCATATCACACGTTATTTCAAAATTATGTCCCAGGCCTTGAGAGTCTGTGAGGGTACTGCAGGGTCCCCAAGGGGAACTACGCCGAGTACAGCTTTCTTATCTTTTGGCAATTTACGATGCTTTTGTCCACAGCCTTAATTTTCAAATTTATATTCCTTAATACTCTATAGACTGAGTTTGTAAAGAGGAAAAAACTTGAAGCATGATTTTGATGAAAAGCCTGTTCTCAAATACCAAATAAATGAGGATCCACCAAATAATACACAAGAGGAGGTCTGAGCAGCAGTTTCTGGCTTCCCCCAAGCTAAGAACAGAGAAGGAAAACATGCTCATTTGATATTGCAGATTGGGAAACTACACAGAAAACAAGGACCAGAGCTGTAAACAAGAGGACTTAACAACAGTACAAAGACAAACCCTCTGATGGTGTCTACATAGGATGCAGTCAAGGAAAAACTCACAGCAGCTGCATCTGGGGAGCAGACAATCTGGGGAGTTCCCAGAAGGGACTGGGCTCTGTCCTGCCTCAGGTAGCAGCATGGAGCAGCGGTCAAGGTGTGCCTGACTTTCTGGCCACTGCCCTGCTCAGCCACAGCCAGCTGAGGGGCCTGGGCAATGTTTTCACTTCTTTGAGTCTCAGTTTCCCCATCCGTAAAAAGAGGATATCAACAGGTGGTTACTACCGTGCTCAAATGTCAGCTAATCCTGTTACCTACGTTTAGGCTTTTCCCTTTCTCGAGGAGTTTTTTTTTTTTTTTTTTTAATTGCAGGTCACAATTAAAAACAGTTTAGAGAATCACAAACAGCATTTTTGGCAAATAAATGGAATATTGTATTTAAATATTAATGAAGTCATATTTTATATTACTTTCATAATTTTTTTCTTAAGCATATATAGCAACAAATAAGTATTGCTTCTTTTATGTTTTTTTAAATTGATTAATTTTATTTTACTTTGATGATGTAATTTATTACATTAGCACAGACATGTTTGTTGGCATTGAGCATCCTTCCTTTCTTCCTTTCTTTCCTCTGTGTCTCTGGCTCTGTCTCTTTCTCTCTCTGGTCTACAGGCTTCTTTTTCTACACAGTTTTATTGAGATATAAAGTATTGCTTTCTGAATCTCTGTTTTCATATGCTGAGGCATCAGGCTGCCAGGTAAAGTATATTTCTTTCTGAGGGTCACCGTTAAGAAAAACTTTTAAAAATACTGTTTTACAGGATAGGGATAGTGAGGAACAAGGAAGACTGAGAAGGTGTGAAATGACAGAAATCACTTTTTATAAAGCAGACAGCTGAAGCAAAGCAAAGACCTTCTCAGTGGACATTCCAGATCACCCAGCAGTAACCCCAGGTGCACACTTTGTACTTAGGAGGCTACTGGCATTTTAGCCATCTGAGGCTAGCAACATACTTTCATTTCCAAAGCAAACCAAATTGCAAAACTGGAAGTACAGATGTTATCTTGATGCCAAGCAAGATTAGAAAAATTGATATGCCCTACCCAGTAGGTAGCCTGGCAACACTTGTAGAAGTAGACATTATGGTCAGATTTCAAATGTCTTCAAAACCATCAGTGCTCAGAAAAGATATGAAAATGTCTTAAGACAGGAATCCTTGAGTGTGGACATAGATTTAACCTAATTTAATACAAATTTCTAGCTGAAAATCTCACTACCTATTTAAACATTCTTGTGAGATGCAGAAATTGAAAGATAACTTTCTAGTTTGCTAGCTGCCGGAATGCAATATACCAGAAACGGAATGGCTTTTAAAAAGGGGGATTTAATGAGTTGCTAGTTTACAGTTCTAAGGCCGAGAAAATGTCCCAATCAAGTCTATAGAAATGTCCAATCAAAGGCATCCAGGGAAAGATACCTTGGTTCAAGAAGGCCGATGAAGTTCAGGGTTTCTCTCTCAAGTGAGAAGGCGCTTGGCGAACACAGTCAGGGCTTCTCTCTCGGCTGGAAGGGCACATGGCGAATACGGCATCATCTGCTAACTTTCTCTCCTGGCTTCTGGTTTCATGAAGCTCCCCGGGAGGCGTCTTTCTTCTTCATCTCCAAAGGTCTCTGGCTGGTGGACTCTCTGCTTCGTGGTGCTGCAGCATTCTCTGCTCTCTCCGAATCCCTCATTCTCCAAAATGGTTCCTCTTTTACAGGACTTCAGAAACTAATCAAGACCCACTCAAATGGGTGGAGACATGTCATCCCTTAATCCAATTTAACAACCACTCTTGACTAAATCACATCATCCAGGGAGATGATCTCATTACAGTTTCAAACATACAGTATTGAATACAGATTATTCTACCTTTAAGGAATGGGTTTTATATCAAAACATGGCTTTTCTTAGGGG
>PVIY010060314.1:0-11682 GCA_004026745.1 Myrmecophaga tridactyla
TAAATAATAGGGGGAACAAATGTTAAAATAAATTCAGCTTGAAATGCTAGTGGTAAATGAAAGTGAGGGGTAAGGGGTATGGTATGTATAATCTTTTTTTCTCTATTATCATTTTATTTCTTTTTCTGTTGTCTTTTTATTTCTTTTTCTAAATTGATGCAAATGTTCTAAGAAATGATGAATATGCAACTATGTGATAGTATTAAGAATTACTGATTGTATATGTAGAATGGAACGATAACTTAATGTTCTTTTGTTAATTTTTTTAATTAATAAAAAGTTTATAAAAAAATGTATGTGCTTGTATGTTGTTGTATCAGTAAAAATTAAAAAAAAAATCAAGGGCTTAGCCAATTGATTTGGGTGTACCTAATGTTTGTTCCCAGTATCAGGGGAATCCCTGATGGTAAAGTTTAATAGTTCCATGTTTTTCTCCCATCGCTCAAGGGACTTTGCCAACACTTTTTGATTATCTGCTTACTATATTCTAGGATATATTCAGGTATTACATTAAACTATACAAGATTAAAGGCCCTCATTCTTATTCTGGGCTCCCTGTGTTTCAATTGTTCAAAAAAGCTATCCAGACAAGCTGAGTTAGATTCTGTGCTACAGAAAATTTAGGTTCAAAAAAAAATAAAACTTTCTTCCTTTGCTCTCAAAGAGTAGGCATGGTTCTAAAATAAAGATAATGTCTTCCTTACCCGTTTTCTGATTTACCTTAATCTCGACCTGATCTGCTTCATACTTACCTCTAAATACCAGGTTATAGATATATAAAATAGCCCCTCAAAATCCAGAAATAATAACTACCACTCTGGACTAAATGTGTCTGCTATAAGAGCATACAATCTAGGTCCCTGTTTTCTTATAAGCATTTTCTAAAGGAGACCATATGATGATTGTTCTTTCGCTTCTGGCTTATTTTCCTCACCAAATGTCCCACAGGTTCGTATACATCATTGCATGACTCAAGACATCGTTCCTCTTTCTAGCAGCACAATATCTGATCATATGTATACACCATCGTTCACCAATCTACTTCTCAGTCAATGCATCCCTTCAGCCATCTCATTCATTAGGCATCATATACAATGACCAAAGTCCACAACCCATCAACCCTCTCAATTTTAGATAATTTCACTCTTCTAAAGAGAAAGACAGCCAATAAACACACCCTCACCAAATACAAAATCTAAACCTTCCCTTAACTTTTCTCCCTAACCCCATTATTTACCCTTGCTGTTGCTGTGGTACAGCTGATGTTTTCCTGTTAAAAATATAGCCCAAAGCATGCAATAACAGCTTTCCCCCTTTAACATGGATTTAAACACTCTTTGTACATGAATCATACCTTTGAAGTAGTTCTTGCAAGAACTTATTTATATTTCTAGTGCTAATCAGTGGGACATATAGGTCTACATAATCCCTTTCAATCTTGTTTATGATCAATATGGTAATATTACTTATAGACCTACTAGAGAACTGCCTTCACTTCTATCTATTCCCTTACATTTGAGTTCAACCTGATTAGCTAACCATTCACCCATGTCTATTTCTATGTATCTCTAAGTTCTCTATATTCTGCATTAGAAGACTACGATTTTATCTTTACAATGGTCATAAATGTGGAGTCATATGAGGGCAAGGACACAAGCGGACATTTGCACACCAATGTTTATAGCAGCATTATTTACAATTGCAAAGAGATAGAAACAGTCAAATTTTCCATCAACAGAAGAGTGGCTAAACAAACTGTGGTATATACTATACAATAGAATATTATGCAGCTGTAAGACAGAATAAAGTTATGAAGTATGTAACAACATGGATGGACCTTAAGGACATTATGCTGAGTGAGATCAGCCAGAAAAAAAGGACAAATACTGTATGGTCTCACTGATATGAACTGACATTAGTGAATAAACTTGGAGAATTTCATTGATAAGAGAGACCATCAGGAGATAGAAATAGGGTAAGATATTGGGTAACTGGAGCTGAAGGGATACAGACTGTGCAACAGGACTGATTGTAAAAACTCAGAAATGGATAGCACAATACTACCTAACTGTAATACAACTATGTTAAAACACTGAATCAAGCTGAATGTGAGAATGACAGAGGAAGGAGAGCTGGGGGCACAAATGATATCAGAAAGAAAGACGATAAAGACTGAGATAGTACAATCTAGGAATGCCTAGAGTGTATAATGACAGTGACTAAATTGTACAAATTTAAAAAATTGTTTTTGCATGAGGAAGAACAAAGGAATGTAATTACTGCAGGGTGTTGAAAATTGATAGTAATTAATATTTTAAAATTTTAACTTATGTGTGAGACTAAAGCAAAAAAAAAGTTTATGTGGTACAAAATTTATATTTTGACTAGTGCATTTCCTAATATAACTTACGTAGACACCTTAACTGAACACAATAATTACATGGAACCTTGAGTAGGGCATGAGATTTTGTTGGTTTGTCCAGAGTGATGCCCCGATAAATCCCAAAGTGATTTGAACAGTGAATAAAAAAGTATTTGCCAAGTCCCCTCCAGGGGAAAGGAGGAAACGGGGAAAATTCAACTTCTCCAAGTTGAATTCTTGATATTCTCACAAGCAGTGCAGATAACCAAAGCTATAGGCTGAGACCCCAATCTTGGGGTTTGTTCATATGAAACAACCCCACATAGGATAAATCAAGCCTACTTAAAATTAGGCCTAAGAGTCACCCCAAGAGACCCTCTTTTGTTGCTCAGATGTGGCCTCTCTCTCCAGCCAACACAACAAGCAAACTCAATGCCCTCCCCCTGTCTACGTGGTACATGACTCCCATGGGTGCGGACCTTCCAGGCTATGTGGGACAGAAATCCTAGAATGAGCTGAGACTCAGCATCAAGGGATTGAGAAAACCCCTAGAATGAGCTGAGATTCAGCATCAAGGGATTGAGAAAACCCTCTTGACCAAAAGGGGGAAGAGCAAAATGAGACAAAATAAAGTGTCAATGGCTGAGAGGTTCCAAACAGAGTCAAGAGGTTATCCTGGAGGTTATTCTTATGCATTAATAGATATCATCTTGATAGTCAAGATGTAATGGAGAGGCTGGAGGGAATTGCCTGAAAATGTACAGCTGTGTTCCAGTAGCCATGTTTCATGAAGATGACTGTGTAATGATACAGCTTTCACCACGTGACTGTGTGATTGTGAAAACCTTGTGTCTGATGCTCCTTCTATCTACCTTATCAATAGATGAGTAAAACATATGGAATAAAGATAAATAATAGGGGGAACAAATGTTAAAATAAATTTAGATTGAAATAGTAGTGATGAATGAAAGGGAAGGGTAAGGGGTATGGTATGTATGATTTTTTTTCTGTTTTCTTTTTATTTCTTTTTCTGAATAGATGCAAATGTTCCAAGAAATGATCATGATGATGAATATGCAACTATGTGATGATATTATGAATTACTGATTATATATGTAGAACGGAATGATCAAAAGTTAAGAAAGTTTGTGTCTGTTTGGTGTTTTTTGGTATTAAAAAATTTTTTAATTAAATAAAAGATATATGCATAGAAAAAAATAAATAAATGTGGAGTCATACAGTATCTATCCTTTTGTATCTGGCTTATTTCACTCAGCATTATGTCACCAAGGTTCATCCATCTTGTCATGTTCTTCAGGACATCATTTCAACTTACTGCTGTATAATATTCTATTGTATGTATATACCATATCTTGTTAATCCACTTGGCTACTGATGGCCACTGGAACTGTTTCCATCATTTGGTGATTGCTAATAATGCTGTGATGAATATTGGTGTGAAAATGTCTGTGTCAGTGCTTTCAGCGCTCCTATACCAAGTAGTGCTATTGCTGGGTCATAAGGCACTTGATATTTAGTTTCCTAAGAAACAACCAAACTGTCTTCCATAGTAGCTGTACCATAATACAGAATTCCCACCAGCAATGTATTAGTGTCCCAGTTTCCACACATCATCTCCAATATTTATAGTTTCCTGTTTGTTTAATAGCAGCCAGTCTTATAGGTGTGAGACAGTATCACATTGTAGTCTTGATCTGCATTTCCCTTATAGCTAACGAAAATGAGAATCTCTTCATGTGCTTCTGAACCATCTGTAGGTGCTCTTCAGAAAAATGCCTATTCATATCTTTAGCCCACTTTATAGCTGGGTTGTTTGTTCTTTTGTTGTTGAATTGCATGATTTTTTTATGTATACATGATATCAAGCCTTTGTCTGATGTGTGATTTCCAAATATTTTCTCCCATTGAGTTGGCTGCCTCTTCAACTTTTTGACAAAGTCTTTCAAGGTGTACATTTTGAGGAGTTCCCATTTATCTATTTTTTTCTTTTGTTGCTTGTGCTTTGGGTGTAAAGTATAAGACACTACTTACTATTACTAGGTCTTGAAGATGTTTCCCTACATTTTCTCCTAGAAGCTTTATGGTGCTAGTTCTTATATTTAGGTGTTTGATGCACTTTGAGTTAATTTTTGTATAGGGTGTAAGGTAAGAGTCCTCTTTCATTCTTTTGGCTATTGATATCTAGTTCTCCCATCCCCAATTATTGAAAAGACTATTTTGTCCCAGCTCAGGGGATTTGGGGGCCTTGTCAAAAATCACTTGGCCATAGATTTGGTAGTCTATTTCTGCACTCTCGATTCAGTTCCATGGGTCAATACTTCTATCTTTCTGTCAGTACCATGCTGTTTTGAGCACTGTGGCTTTATAAAAAGATTTAAAGTCAGAAAGTATTAATCCTCCCACTTTGTTCTTCTATTTTAGGAAGCTTTTAGCTATTTGAGGTCTCTTTCCCTTACAGATGCATTTGGTAACTAGCTTTCTAAGTCTTCAAAATAGGTTGTTGGAATTTTTATTGGTACTGTATTGAACTGGTAGATCAATTTGGATTGAACTGACATCTTAACTATTTTTAACCTTTTTATCTATGAGCAGGGAATGTCTTTCCACCTACTTAGATCTTCTTTGATATCTTTTACCAATGTTATGTAGTGTTCTGTGCACAAGTCTTTTACGTCCCTAGAGAAGTTCATTCCTATGCACTTGATTCTTTTAGTTGCTATTTTGAACGGACTGTTTTCTTAACTGACTCCTCAGTTAGGTCACTGCTTGTGTACAAAACCGTTACTAATTTGTGCATATTAATTTTACATCCCACCACCTTGCTGAATTTGTTTATTAGCTCAAGTAACTCTGTTGTAGATTTCTCAGGATTTTCCAATATCATATAACCTCCAAATAATGAAAGTTTTACTTATTCCTTTCCAATGTGGATGCCTTTTCTTTTTCCTACCTGATTGTTGTAGCTAGAACTTCTAGTTCAATGTTGAATAACAGTGGTGACATACAGGGCATCCTTGTTTCATTCCTGATCTTATGGGGAAACCTTTCAGTCTCTCTCCATTGAGTACGGTGCTGGCTATCGGTCTTTCATATATGCCTTTATCATACCAAAGAAGTTACCTTTGATTCCTGTCTTTTGAAGTGTTTTAATCAGATAAAGATGTTGAACTTCATCAAATGCTTTTTCAGCATCAATCAAGATGATCATGTTATTTTTCACTTTTGATTTGTTAATGTACTCTATTATATTAATTGACGTTCTTGTGTTGAACCATCCTTGCATTCCTGGTATAAACCCCTCTTGGTCGGTGGTGTATAATTCTTTTAATGTGTTGTTGGATTCGATTTGTTGAGAATTTTTGCATCTATGTTCATTAGGAGCTTGGCCTGTAGTTTTCCTTTCATATAGCATCTTTGCCGAGGTTTGGTATTATAATGATATTAGCTTCATAAAATGAGTTAGGTAGGTTTCCTTTTTCCTCAGATTTTTAGAAAAGTTTGAGCAAGATTGGTATCAGCTTTTTTTGGAATGTTTGATAAAATTCCCCATCTGGCACTGGGCTTTTCCCTGAAGGAAGATTTTTTATGACTAACTGAATCTCTTTACTTGTGATTGGTTTGTTGAGATCATCTATTTATTCCTGAGTCAGTGTAGCTTGTTTGTGTGTTTCCAGGAATTTGTACATTTCATCTAAGTTGTCTGGTTTGTAGACATAAAGTTGTTCATAGTATCATCTTATGATTTATTTCTTCAGGGTCTGTGGTAATGCACCCCTTCTCATTTCTGATTTTGTTTATTTGCATCCACTCTCTTTTTTCTTTGTCAGTCTTGCTGGTGGCCCATCGATTTTATTGATTTTATCAAAGGATGAACATCTGGTTTTATTCTTTCTATTATTCTCCCCTTCATTAAAATTTGCTTTAATCTTTGTTATTTCTCTTCTCTTATTTGCTTTGGGGTTAATTTGCTTTTCTTTCTCAAGTTCCTCCCATTCAACATTAAGTCCTCAATTTTTGTCCTTCTTGTTTATTTTCAATGTAATATATTCATCTGTGTGGATACTCCATTTTTCCATTCATCCGTTAATAGACTGTTCAGTTGTTTACGCTTTGTCATTATGAGTAATGCTGCTGTGAACTTCTGTGCATTAGTTTTTTGCATGGACAGATGTATTCAGTTTTCTTGAGTGTATACCTAGAAGTAGAAGTTTTGGGTCAAAAGGTAATTCCATTTAGGTTTTTAAGGAACTGCTAAACTTTTCCAAAACATTTGCACCATTTAACATGTACTTCAGCAGTGTATAAGGATATTAGTTTCTCTACATTCTCACTTGACTTTTTTACATAACATACGTACAAAGCAAAGCAAGAAAAAAAAAACAATAATTTTCATAGCACTCTTCAACAAGTAGTTACAGGACAGATCCCAGAGTTTATTATGGGCTACCACACCATCATCTCAGATTTTCTTTCTAGCTGTTTCAGAACATTGGAAGCCAGAAGGAATATTTTTTTTAATCATCACAATCGACATTTCTCTTTTTTGTGTGTGTGTGAAAAATAACATGGACAAAAAAAGTAATAAATTTCAAAGCAAAGTGCAACAATTAGTTGTAGAAGAGATTTCAGAATTTGGTGTGGGTTACAATTCCATAACTTCAGGATTTCATTTCTAGCTGCTCTAGGATACTAGAGACTAAAAGAAGCATAAACTTAACGATTCAGCAATCATAGTCATTTGTTAAACCCTACCTTCTCTGTATAACTCCACCATCACCTTTGATCTTTCTCCCACTATTTCAGGGTATTTGGGCTATGTCCATTCTAACTTTTTCATGTTGGAATGGGCTGCTGATAATATGGGACAGTGGGATGGAAAGAGTGGATGATCTGAAATGGCTGTTCCCTCTCCACCTCAGGACTTACATGGTCCAGGGAACTATATGGAGGTTGTAGGTCTCAACCACCTTGAGAGTAGCCAAGTGCATGGAACTTTGTAGACTCTTATATAATGTCTTTTATTTGTCAGATCTATATATTCCTTTCCCTCTTTCTCTTTTATCCTTTAAGTTACCCTTACTGGTACTCTTTAATTCTGTGCCCTCCTCCAGATCTCCCTTTCCTCTCTTTTCTGTTTTTCAACCGTCAGAACTCCCTTTAGTATTTCTTGTAGGGCCAGTCTCTTACTGAAAAAAATTCTTTCAGGATTTCTTTGTCTGTGAAAACTTCAATTTCTCCCTCAATTTGGAAGGGCAATTTGGCTTGGTACAGAATTCTTGCCTGGAAGTCTTTCTCTTTTAGTACCTTAAATATATCCTACCACTGCTTTCTTGCCTTCATAGTACCAGTTAAGTAGTTTGAACTCAGTCACACATGATTTCCTTTGTATGCAGTAGATTGTCTTTCTCTTGCCACTTTCAGGTATTCTACTTCTCTTCAACCTTTGACAGACTGATTAGTATGTCTTGGAGATTGGAGTTCACTGGGCTTCTTTGATTTGCATATTTTTGTCCTCTATAAGGGTTGGGAAGTTTTCCCCTATTATATCTTCATCTAATCTTCCTAGCCCTTACTATTCTCTTCTCCTTCTGGTCTACCAATGATTCTTGTATTTGTGCACTTTGTTTTGTCCATCATTTCCTTGAGCTCCAATTCAAATTTTTCTACCTTTTTTGTCATTTGCTGTTTTGAGTGTTTGAAATTAGTTGTTCTGTCCTCTATTTCACTTATTCTTTCTTCTGCCTCTGCAAATCTGCTGTTGTCTCTAGTATTTTTTTAACTTTTTTTATTGTATAATTCAACATATATACAAAAGAGAGAAAGAAAAAAGCAATAGTTTCCACAGCACTCTTCAACAAGTAGTTACAGGACAAATCCCAGAGTTTGTCATGGGCTACCATACAATCAGGTCAGATTTGTCCTTCTAGCTGCTCCAGGATATAGAAGGCTAGAAGGCATAAATATTTTTTATCATCTGTGCCAGTTAGAAAGGATTTATGTACCCTAGAAAAGACATGTTTTACATCTAATCAATCTTGTGGGAGCAACGGTTTCTTCTAAACCCTATTCAGAACCACAGGTTTAAAGCTTGATTAACATATACAAAAAAGCAATATATTTCAAAGCATAGCACACCACAATTAGTTGCAGAACAGATTCCAGAGTTTGGCATGGCTTGCAATTCCATAATTTTATGTTTTTACTTCTGGCTGCTGTAAGATAGTAGAGACTAAACAAGATCTCAATTTAATCATTCAGCAATTATATTCATTTGTTAAATCCTATCTTCTCTGTATAACTCCACCATTACCTTTGATCTTTCTATGCCTCTCTTTAGGGGTGTTTGGGCTATGCCATTCTAACTTTTTCATGTTGGAAGGGACTGTCAATAACATGGAGTGAGGAGATGGAACTATTTGATGTTGTGGAGAGGCTGGGCTCTCTAGGTTTCAGGACTTATCTGGTCCAGGGACCTATCTAGAAGTTGTAGGTTTCTGGAAAGTTACTCTAGTACATGGAACCTTTGTGGAATCTTATATATTGCCCTAGGTGTTCTTTAGGATTGACTGGAATGGTCCCAGTTGGGGTTTGGCAAGTTACAATAGGTAGCAATGTCTAACTGAAGCTTGCATAAGAGCAACCTCCAGAGTAGCCTCTTGACTCTATTTGAACTCTCTCTGCCACTGATACTTTATTAGTTACACTTCTTTTCCCCCTTTTTCTCAGGTTGGAATTGTTGATCCCACAATGCCAGAGCCAGACTCATCCCTGGGGGTAATCTCCATGCCATCAGGAAGACCTTCACCTCTGGATGTCATGTCCCATGTAGGAGGGAGGACAATGATTTCACTTGAAGAGTTGGGCTTAGAGAGAGGCCACATGTGAGCAACAGAAGAGGTCCTCCAGAAGTAACTCTTAAGCATAACACCTATAGGTAGTCTAAGCTTCTCTACTACTTACATAAGCTTCACTAGAGAAATCCTCAAGATCAAGGGCTTGGACTATCTATTTGGGTGTCCCTAATGTTTGACAGTGTCAGGGCATTCCCTGATGGTTAAGTTTAGTAGTTCCATATTTTTTCTCCCATCCCTCAAGGGACTTTGCCAATACTTCTTAATCATCTGCTGAATATACTCTAGGATGTATCCAGGCATTACATTAAGCTACACAGGATTAAAAGACCTCTTTCTTATTCTGGTAAGCTAAATAGGTTGAGTTAAATAATGTGCTACAGAAAATTTAGGATCCAGACCAAATAAACCTTTCTTCTTTTGGTCTCAAAGAGTATGTGTGATTCTAAAATATAGACAATGTCTTCCTTACCCTTGTGTTCTGAATTACTGTAACCCCAACCTGATCAGCTCATTCTTACCTCTAAATATGAGGATATATACACACACATATATAAAACAGCCTTTCACAATCCAGAAATAATAATTACCACTCCAGAATAAATGTGTCTGCTGTAAAAGCTTACAATCTAGGCCCTTGTTTCTTATAAGCATTTTCTAAAGGAGACCATAAAATGATTGTTCTTTCGTTTCTGGCTTATTTTGCCTCATCAAATGTCCCACATGTTCATTCATATCATTGCATCCCTCATGACTTCATTTCTTTTTGTAGCAGCACAACATTCATTCATATGTATATATCATTGTTCACCAATCTACTTCTCCGTCAGTACATCTTTCAGCCACCTGCATTCATTAAGCATCATAGTGCCCTACAGTCCATCAACACTCTCAATTTTAGATTCTTTCATTGCTACCAAGAAAGATAACCAATAAACACACCCTCATCAACTAGGAAATCTAACCCACCTCTTAACTCTTGTCCCTCCGCCCATCATTTACTCTAGTATGTTTTTTATTTGGTATGCAGCATCTTTAATCTCTGTGTTATCTCCTATTTTTCTAGTCTTTCAAATTCCTCTTTATACCCTTATAGTGTTTTGTTGATCTCTTTTACGTCATTAGCCAACCCATTTATTTTAATTAGTAGAGTTATATGAACACCCTTGATTAGTTGTTCCAAAGTGCGTGTTTCCTCTGGTATTTTAATTTGGTCGTTAGGCTGGACTATACCTGTCCATATCATGATGTGCTTAGTTATCTTCTGTTGTTTTCGTGGCATGTGAATATCTTGACTGGTTTACTTTGGAAGTTGATTTCCTTCAGTAGTCAAAAGCTTTATATTTGCTGGATGGATGTGGAGTAGTATTCAGGGGTGGGGTGGGTCACAACAGTTCTGACACGTTGAGGTCAACAAGTCAGTTTCACAAATGTGTGGGTGCCTGGTAGCGGGGAGGATGTGGTTGTGCCATGTGCAGGTCTTGGGGGGGTCCTAGTGTGCACTATTCTTCTATGGGCCATGCCCTTGTGTGTGCAGGTACAGAGTTCAGGGGCAGCAGGCCAGGATTGTGATTGCATGGGCTGGGGGTGGGGGTGGCTGGGCTGTGCAAGTCAGCACTTGTCCAGAGCTGGGGGGCGTGACCTGGGGCCATGAATGTACGTGGATGCACAAGGCTGGTAAACTGATGTACACATGCACAGAGCTCAGGGGGTACAGGGTAGGGTTGCATGCTGCATGGTCTGGGGGCAAGTTTATTCTGGCATTTTAGTTTGCTAGCTGCCGGAACGCAATATACCAGGAATGCAATGTTTATTTATTTTTTTGTATGCTGTATGGCAAGGTCACATTTCATTATTTTTCCACGTGAGTATCCCATTATTGCAGTATTATTTGTTGAATTTTTGCTTGTTTGTTTGATTTTTGGAAGTGCAGGGACCAGGAATTGAACAAGGGTCTCCCACATGGCAGGTGAGAATTCTACCATTGACTTATTCGTGTGCCTCCAGAATGTCTTTTTAAAAAGGGGAATTTAATAAGTTGCTACTTTAGAGTTCTAAGGCTGAGAAAATGTCTCAATTAAAGCAAGTCTATAAGAATGTCCAAGTTAAGGCACCAGCAACAGGTTAACTTCACTCAAGAAAGGCTGAGGTTTAGGGTTTCTCTCTCACCTACAAAGGCACCTGGTGAACATGGCGACATCTTCTAGCTCCCTCTGCAGGCCTCTTGCTTCATGAAATTCTCCCAGGGGCATTCTTCTTCATCTCCAAAGGTCACTGGCTGGTAGACTCTATTTTTCATGTCTCTGCTGCTGTCATCATTCTCAAGCTTTCTCCAAAATGCTTCCTCTTTTAAAGGATTCCAGTAAACTAATGAAGACCTACGTGGAATGGGCGGAGTCATAGCTCCATGGAGATAACCTAATCAAGTTTCCAATGTACATATTGAAT
>PVIY010060315.1:0-11678 GCA_004026745.1 Myrmecophaga tridactyla
CGATGAAGTTCAGGGCTTCTCTCACAAGTGGAAGGGCACATAGCGAACACAGTCAGAGTTCTTCCCTCATCTGGAAGGGCACATGGTGAGCATGGCATCATCTGCTAGCTTTCTCTCCTGGCTTCCTGTTTCATGATGGTCCCTGGGAGGTATTTTCCTTCTTCATCTCCAAAGTGCTGGCTAGTAGACTCTCTGCTTCATGGTGCTGCAGCATTCTCTACTCTCTCTGAATCTCTTTCATTCTCCAAAATGTTTCCTCTTTTATAGGACTCCAGAAACTTATCAAGACCCTCCAAATGGGTGGAGACATGTCATCACCTAATCCAGCTTAACAACTACTCTTGATTAAATCACATCTCCAGGAAGATGATCTGATTACAGTTTCAAACATATGGTATTGAATAGGGATTATTCTGTCTTTATGAAATGGGATTTAGATCAAAACATGGCTTTTCTAGGGGACATACATCCTTCCAAATCAACACAACTGGTCAAAATTTTGTACCAAATAAATATTTTTTTGCTTTAGTCTCACAAATGTTAAAGTTTTAAAATATTAATTACCATCTATTTTCAACACCCTTTATTGACATACCTTTGTTCTTCCTCATACGAAACATTTTTAAATTTGTACATTTAATCACTATCATTATACACTCTAGGCATTCCTAGATTATACTATCTCAGTCTTTATCATATACCGTTCCTTCTGATTTCATTTGTGCCCCCAGGCCTCCTCCCTCTGTCATTCTCACATTCAGCTTCATTCAGTGTTCTAACATTATTGTATTACAGTTAAATAGTATTGTACTATCCGCTTCTGAATTTTACAATCAGTCCCATTGCACAATCTGTATCCCTTCATTTCCAATTGCCCAATATCTACCTTATTTTTATATTCTGATGACCTCTGTTCTTCACTGAAATTATCCAAGTTCATTCATTAATGTTGCTTCATATCAGTGAGGCCATACAGTCTTTGTCCTTTTGTTTCTGGCTAACTTCACTCAGTGCAATGTCCTTAAGGTCCATCCATGTTGTTACATACTTCATAACTTTATTCTGTCTTACAGCTGCATAATATTCCATTGTATGTATATACCTCAGCTTGTTTGGCCACTCGTCTGTTGATGGACATTTGGGCTGTTTCCATCTCTTGGCAATTGTAAACAATGTTGCTATAAACATTGGTATGCAAATGTCCATTTGTGTCTTTACCCTCATGTCTCCTGAATAGATATCTAGCAATGGTATTGCAGGGTCATATGGCAATTTTATACTTAGCTTCCTGAGGAACCACCAAACTGCCTTCCACAGCAGTGGTACAATTTGACATTCCCACCAATGGTGGATAAATGTGTCTCTTTCTCCACATCCTCTCCAGCACTTGACCTTTTCTGTTTTATTGATAATGGCCATTCTGGTGGGTGTGAGATGATATCTCATTTGTGGTTTTGATTTGCATTTCCCTAATAGCCAGGGAAGTTGAACATCTTTTTATGTGCTTTTGGCCATTTGTATTTCCTCTTCTGAGAATTATCTGTTCATGTCTTTTGCTCATTTTGTAATTGTGTTTTCTGTCTTTTTGATGTTGAGTTGAACAATCTCTTTATATATTCTGGAGACTAGACCTTTATTTGATATATCATTTCCAAATATTGTCTCCCATTGTGTAGGCCATCTTTTTACTTTCTTGACAAAGTTCTTTGATGCACAAAAGTGTTTACTTCTGAGGGGCTCCCATTTATTTTTTATTTCTTCAATGTTCGTGCTTTGGGTGGAAGGTCTAGGAAACCACCTCCTATTATAAGATTTATAAGATATTTCCCTACATTTTCTTCTAAAAGTTTTGTGGTCTTAGATGTAATGTTTAGGTCTTTGATCCATTTTGAGTTAATTTTTGTATAGGGTGTGAGATATTGATCCTCTTTCATTCTTTTGCATGTGGGTATCCAGTTCTCTAGGCACCATTTATTGGAGAGACTCTTCTGCTCCAGGTGAGTTGGCTTGCCTATCTTATAAAAGATCAATTGTCCATAGACGAGAGGGTCTATATCTGAACACTCTATTCGATTCCATTGGTCAGTATATCTACCTTTATGCCTGTACCATGATGTTTTGACCACCGTAGCTTCATAATATCCCTTAAAGTCAGGGATTGTAATGAAAAAACTTCATTTTTCTTTCTCAGGATACTTTTAGCTATTCGGGGCACCCTGCCCTTCCAGATAAATTTGGTTATTGGTTTTCCTATTTCTGAAAAGTAAGTTTTTGGGATATTGATTGGTATTGCATTGAATCTGTAAATCAATTTAGGTAGAATTGACATCTTAACTATATTTAGTCTTCCAATCCATGAACACAGTATGCCCTTCCATTTATTTAGGTCTTCTGTGATTTCTTTTAACAATTTCTTATATTTTCTCTGTATAGGTCTTTTGTCTCTTTAGTTAAATTTATTCCTAAATGTTTTATTCTTTTGGTTGCAATTGTAAATGGAATTTTTTTCATGATTTCCCCTTCAGATTGTTCATTACTAGTGTGTAGAAACACAGCACATTTTTGAATGTTGACCTTGTAACCTACCACTTTGCGGTACTCATTTATTAGCTCTAGTAGTTTTGCTGTGAATTTTTCAGGGTTTTCGACACATAGTGTCACATTATCTGCAAATAGTGAGAGTTTTACTTCTTCCTTTCCAATTTTGATGCCTTGTATTTCTTTTCTTGTCTAATTGCTCTGGCTAGAACTTCCAACACAATGTTGAATAACAATGGCGATAGTGGACATTCTTGTCTTGTTCTTGATCTTAGGGGGAAAGTTTTCAGTTTTTCTCCATTGAGGATGATGTTAGCTGTGGGTTTTTCATATATTCCCTTTATCATGTTGAGGAAGTTCTCATTTATTCCTATCCTTTGAAGTGTTTTCAACAGCAGAGGATGTGGAATTTTGTCAAATGCCTTTTCTGCATCAATCGAGATGATCATGTGGTTTTTTGCTTTGATTTGTTGATATGGTGTATTATATTAATTGATTCTCTTATGTTGGACCATCCCCGCACACCTGGGATGAATCCTACTTGGTGATGGTGTATAATTCTTTTAATATGCTGTTGGATTTGATTCACAAGAATTTTGTTGAGGATTTTTGCACCTATATTATTAAGAGAGATTGCTTTGTAGTTTTGTTTTTTTTAATGTATTTGTCTGGCTTTAGTATGAGGGTGATGTTGGCTTCATAGAATGAGTTAGGTAGCTTTCCCTCCTCTTCAATTTTTTGAAGCATTTGAGCAGGATTAGCACTAACTCTTTCTTGAATGTTTGGTAGATTTCACATGTGAAACCATGTAGTCCTGGAATTTTCTTTTTGTGGAGCTTCTTAATGACTGATTCAATTTCTTTACTTGTGATTGGTTTGTTGAGGTCATCTATTTCTTCTCAAGTCAATGTTGGTTGTTCATGCCTTTCTAGCAAGTTGTCTATTTCATCTACATTGTCTAGTTTATTAGCATAAAGTTTTTCATAGTATCCTATCATTATTTACTTTATTTCTGTGGGGTCAGTCGTTATGTCTCCTCTTCCATTTCTGATTTTATTTATTTGCATCCTCTCTCCTCTTCTTTTTGTCAACCTCACTCAGTGTCCATCATTCTTATTGATTTTCTCATAAAACCAACTTCTGGTTTTGTTGATTTTCTCAATTGTTATCATGTTCTCAATTTCACTTATTTATGCTCTAATCTTCATTATTTCTTTCCTTTTGATTGCTTTGGGGTTAGTTTGCTGTTCTTTCTCTAGTTCTTCCAAGTGGACAGTTAACTCTTGAATTTTTGCCCTTTCTTCTTTTTTGATATAGGCATTTAGGGCAATTAATTTTCCTCTTAGCACTACCTTTGCTGCGTCCCATAAATTTTGATATGCCATGTGTGCATTTTTGTTTGCCTCTGACCTTGACTGATTTCTCTTGTAATTTCTTCCTTGACTCACTGGTTGTTTAAGAGTGTCATGGTCAGCTTCATGTGTCAACTTGGTCAGGTGGTGGTACCTGTTTGCCTGGTTGGGCAAGTGCTGGCCTGTCTGATGCAATGAGGACATTTCATAGAATTAGATCGTGATCATCTCAGCTGCATCCACAGCTGATTCCATTTGTAAACAGCCAAGGGGAGTGTCTTCTGCAATGAGTAATGCTCAATCAAATCACTGGAAGCCTGTTAAGGAGGATTCAGAAGAGACAGGCTCTTTTCCTGCTTCAGCTGGCAAGCCTCTCCTGTGGAGTTCATACTGACCCTCCATCGGAATCATCAGCTTCACAGCCTGCCTTGTGGATTTTGGACTCTGCATTCCCACAGTCACATGAGGCACTTTTATAAATTTTATATTTGCGAGTATTCCCTGTTGATTTTGTTTCTCTAGACGACCCTTACATCTTGGTACTAGCAGTGGTTCTTAAGAAACAGAATCTTAAAAATGGGTTTTTATGAATGGTTTTCTACTCTGACTAGACTCAAAGGCACTAAGGACTCTGATTCCCATGATCAGAATGACGTTCCCAATCCATGGAGTGAGTTGGCAAAAGAGATATTGAAAAGGTCACCATTCGATTCTCCTAATGCTTTGCTTGTATGAAGTCAGCCTCTGGGGGATAATGTTTTTGACACCTTTACAGAGTTTTGTGGAAATAAGAGGTATAGAGACGTTGGCTGATTGTTGTTAGATACACTGGATACATTAAGGAGTAAAAGGGATAGGCCTAAGGCTTCAAACGAGAAGCTTAAGCGCCGTCTGACAGATGTAGACATTTCTATGAATATCCTGAAGGAAAATGTTTATCCTGTAGCCATAGACTTGAGATCTCTGAAAATCAGACTCAGAGTCTTATTGTTAGAGTAGTAACTTTGCAATGTAAACTGAAATCTCAATGTTGTATGGTGTCTGCTGTTAAAGTGAGGGCATTGATTAGAAAGGAATGGAACCTTGAAATATAAGATGGTGACATATGGATTGATAATGAAGTCGGGGGTGAGGTTGAAATCTTGGTCATTCTGAGTCTTCTCTACATAACCCTGTAATAGTTTGCCCTGAGGATATAGCCGCTCCACTTCCAGCCTGTCTTGAGGAATTGGCCACCCAACCTCCTGAAGGGATTAGCCCTAGAATTATTAACCCTGTTGCACCAGATGAAACTGCAAATGAAACTACATGTGCTGAAGCAAATGGCTTGGAAGATATTTCTAATTCTTTTCATGACCCACTCTCACCACCCCTCATTTCTTCCAGAACTATAACTAGACTAAAGTCCCAACAGGCCCCTAAAGGTGAGGAACAAAGTATCACACAAGAGGAGGTACATTATACTACAAAAGAACTGTGTAAGCATTCCAATTTACATAGACAGAAATCAGGTGAATATGTGTGGCAATGGATTTTAAGGGTGTGGGATAATAGTGGGAGGAATATAAGGCTGGATCAGGCTGAATTTATTGATATGGGCCCACTAAGCAGAGTTTCTGCATCCAATGTTATAGCTCGAGGGTTTAGAAAAGGTGTTAACAGTCTGTTTGGATCGTTGGTTGAAACATGGATCAAAAGGTGGCCAACATTACCTGAGGTTGAAATGCCAGAATTGCCCTGGTAAAATGTAGATGAGGGGATCCAGAGGCTTAGAGAGATTGGAATGTTAGAGTGGTTTTATCGTGCAAAACCTGCTCTTGCACCCCAGGAATGTCTGGAGGATGCACCTTTTACCAGAACAGTGAGAAATAAATTTGTGAGACTAGCACCATCATCCCTGAAGAGCTCTGCAGTTGCACTTCTCTGTAGGTCAGATATTTCTGTGGGAACTGCCATCACTGAGCTGGAATCCATAAACACAATGGGGATGACAGAATACCGAGTTGGCAGAAGCCAGGTGGCAGCACTTAATCCCCATTGACAGGGTAGACGTGGCTGTTATAATAGACAGCAAACTCAAAGCAGGCGTCAAATTTATATGACTCACAGAGATTTGTGGCATTGGCTAGTAATTCATGGAGTACCTAGAAATACAATAGAAGGGCAGTCTACTAAATTTTTGTTCAAGCTGTATAAACAAAAGAGTTCTAGGTCAAGTGAACAGAAGTCTAACCTGAATTACACAAATACAGAGTCACGGCCCCTTAATCTATTTCCAGACTTGAGACAGTTTACAGACCCAGAGCCCTTAGAATGAAAGGGAGGCCAGGTCCCTTTGGGGGAGAACCCTGCTACACTGCCACAAATTTATACTGTTAATCTTCCTCCAAGCCTTCCCCAAGGAGACCAACGGCCTTTTACCAGGGTAACTGTGCATTGGGGGAAAGGAAATGATCAGATATTTTGGGGACTATTAGACACTGGTTCAGAAGTGACATTAATTCCAGGGGACCCAAAACGTCACTCTGGTCCACCAGTCAGAGTGGGGGCTTATGGAGGCCAGGTGATCAATGGAGTTTCAGCTCAGGTCCATCTCACAGTGGGTCCAGTGGGCCCCTGGGCCCATTCTGTGGTTATTTCCCCAGTTCCAGAATGTATAATTGGTATAGACATACTGAGCAACTGGCAGAATCCCCACATTGACTCTCTAACTCATGCAGTGAGGGATATTATGGTGGGAAAGGCCAATTGGAAGCCACCGGAACTGCCCCTACTGAGCAAAATAGTAAATTAGAATCAATACCGGATTGTAGAGATTACTGCCACTCTTAAGGACTTGAATGATGCAGGGGCGGTGATTCCCACCACATCCCTATTCAATTCTCCTATTTGGCCTGTGCAGAAAACAGATGGGTCTTGGAGGATGACAGTGGATTATCATAAGCATAACCAGGTGGTAATTCCAATTGCAGCTGCTGTTCCAGATGTGGTATCATTGCTTGAGCAAATCAATACATCCCCTGGTGCCTGGTATGCAGCTATTGATCTCGCAAATGCTTTTTTCTCAATAGCTATTAGTAAGGATCACCAGAAACAGTTTGCTTTCAGCTGGCAAGGTCAGCAATATACTTTCACTGTCCTACCTCAGGGGTATATCAACTCTCCAGCCCTAAGTCATAATCTTGTCCGCAGAGATCTTGATCATTTCTATCTACCACAAGACATCACACGGGTCCATTATATTGATGCTATCATGTTGATTGGACCTAGTGAGCAAGAAGTAGCAACTACTCTAGACTTACTGGTAAGGCATTTGCATGTCAGAGGATGGGAGATAAAGCCAACAAAAATACAGGGGGCTTCCACCTCAGTGAAATTTCTAGGTGTCCAGTGGTGTAGGGCACGTCAAGATATCCCTTCTAAGGTGAGGGATAAGTTTCTGCATCTGGCCTCTCCTACGACCAAAAAAGAGGCACAATTCCAAGTTGGTCTCTTTGGATTTTGGAGACAACATATTCCTCATTTGGGTGTGCTACTCTGGCCCTTTTATCGAGGACCAGAAGAGCAGCTAATTTTGAGTGCAGACCTGAACAAGAGGAGATTCTGTGACAGGTCCAGGCTGCTGTACAAGCTGCTCTGCCACTTGGGCTGTATGATCCTGCAGATCCAATGGTGCTGGAAGTGTCAGCGACAAATAGAGATGCTGTCTGGAGCCTTTGGCAGGCCCCTATAGGAGAATCACAATGCAGACGCTTAGGATTTTGGAGCAAAGACTTACCATCCGCTGCAGATAAGTACTCTCCTCTTTTTTTTAAATTTATTTGTTAATTAAAAAATAAAGAAACAAAATAAAACAACATACATAATCAGTAATTCACCATATCATCACCTAGTTGCATATTCATCATTTCTTAGACCATTTGCATTAATTCAGAAAAAGAAATAAAAAGACAATAGAAAAAGAAATAAAATGAACACAGGAAAGAAAAAAAAAATTATACCTAACATACCCCATACCCCTTGCTTTCATTGATCACTAGCATTTCAAACTAAATTTATTTTAGCATTTGTTCCCCCTATTATTTATTTTTATTCCATATGTTCTACTCCTTTGTTGACAAGGTAGATAAAAGGAGCATCAGACACAAGGTTTTCACAATCACACAGTCACATTGTGACAGCTGTATTATTATTCAATCATCCTCAAGAAACATGGCTACTGGAACACTGCTCTACATTTTTAGGCAGTTCTCTCCAGACTCTCCATTACATCTTGAATAACAAGATGATATCTACTTGATGCATAAGAATAACCTCCAAGATAACCTCTCGACTCTGTTTGGAATCTCTCAGCCATTAACACTTTGTCTCATTTCCCTCTTCCCCCTTTTGGTAGAGAAGGTTTTCTCAATCCCTTGATGCTAAGTCTCAGCTCATTCTAGGGTTTTTCTCAATCCCTTGATGCTGAGTCTCCGTTCATTCCAAGATCTCTGTCCCACATTGCCAGGAAGGTCCACACCCCTGGGAGTCATGTCCCACATAGAGGGGGGTAAGTACTCTTCTTTTGAGAAACAGCTTTTGGCCTGCTACTGGGCCTTAGTAGAGACTGAACACTTAACTATGCCAAGTTACCACGAGACCTGAGTTGCCTATCATGAGCCGGGTGTTGTCTGACCCACCAAGCCATAAAGTTGGGCATGTGCAGCCGCACTCTATCATAAAATGGAAATGGTATATATGAGATAGGGCCAGAGTAGGTCCTGAAGGCACAAGTAACTTACATGAAGAAGTGGCCCAAATGCCCATGGTTTCCACTCCTGCCACATTACCTTCTCTTTCCCAGACCAGAGCTATAGCCTCTTGGGGAGTTCCTTACAGTGAATTGACTGAGGAAGAGAAAAGTCGGGCCTGGTTTACAGATGGTTCAGCACGATATGAACGTACCACCCAAAAGTGGACAGCTGGGGCACTACAACCCATTTCTGGGGTGTCCTTGAAGGACAGTGGTGAGGGGAAATCCTCCCAGTGGGCAGAACTTCAAGCAGTGCACCTGGATGTTCATTTTGCTTGGAAGGAAAACTGGCCAGAGGTGTGTTCGTATACTGACTCATGGGCTGTTGCTAATGGTTTGGCTGGATGGTCAGGGACTTGGAAAGACCATAATTGGAAAATTGGTGACAAAGAGGTCTGGGAAAGAGTATGTGGATAGACCTTTCTGAGTGGTCTAAAAACATGAATATATTTTTGTCCCATGTGAATGCACACCAGAGGGTGACTTCAGCAGAGGAAGGTTTTAATAATCAAGTGGATAAGATGACCCATCCTGTGTATACCAGTCAGCCTCTTTCCCCAGCAACTCTTGTCATTGCCCAATGGGCTCATGAACAAAGTGGTCATGGTGGTAGGGATGGAGGATATGCATGGACTCAGCAACATGGACTTCCACTCACCAAGGCTGACTTGGCTATAGCCACTGCTGAGTGCCCAGTCTACCAGCAGCAGAGACCCACACTTAGCCCCTGATATGGCACCATTCCCCGAGGTGAACAGCCAGCTACATGGTGGCAGCATGATTACATTGGACCACTCCCTTCATGGAAGGGGCAGCAATTTGTTCTAACTAGAATAGACACATACTCTGGATATGGGTTTGCTTTTCCTGCATGCAATGCTTCTGCCAAAACTTCATCCATGGGCTTACAGAATGCCTTATCCATCATCATGGCATTCCCTATAGCATTGCTTCTGATCATGGAACACACTTCACAGCAAATGAACTGTGGTAAAGGGCACATGCTCATAGAATTCTCTGGTCTTACCATGTTCCCCATCATCCAGAAGCAGCTGGATTGATAGAACGGTGGAATGGCCTTTTGAAAATTCAATTACAGTGCCAACTAGGTGGCAATACCTTGAATGGCTGGGATAATGTTCTCCAGGAAGCTGTATATGCTCTGAATCAATGTCCACTGTATAGTGCTGATTCTTCCATAGCCAGGATCCAAGGGGTGGAAATGGGAGTGGTACCACTCACGATTACCCCAGTGATCCACTAGGAAAATTCTTGCTTCCTGTCCCTGTGGCCCTGAGCTCTGCTGTTCTACAGATTTTAGTTCCGAAAGGGGTGTGCTTCCACCAGGAGAAACAACAATGATTCCATTGAGTGGAATCTAAGACTGCCACCTGGTCATTTTGGGCTACTCATGCCCCTGGATCAACAAGCCAAGAAGGGGATTGTATTGTTGTCTGGGGTCACTGACCCTGACTATCAGGAGGAAATAGGACTGCAACTATATAATGGAGGTAAAGAAGGGTTTTCTTGAATTATAGGAGATCTCCTAAGGTATCTTTTAGTACTACCATGCCCTGTGATTAAAATTAATGGAAAACTGCAACAGCCCAATCCAGGCAAGACTACTAATGGGTCTGAAACCTCAGGAATGAAGGTTTGGGTCACCCCACCAGGCAAAGAACCATGGCCAGCTGAAGTGCTTGCTGAGGGTAAAGGGAACATGGAATGGGTAGTGGAAGGAGGTAGTGATAAATATGAACTATAACCACGCGATCAGTTACAGAAACGAGGAATGTGATGCTGTTTTGTTCCTATTATACTATTTAAGTTGTAAGATATCAAGTTTAAGAATGAATATTACCCAGGGACTTGTATCCTATTCTGGAGAGAGTTACTGTGCTTCCAGTTATATGCAGGACAGTTGAGTATTGTTAGGTGAAAGAAAAAAAAGGTGTGTTTTAATGTTTTTTATTTAGAAATTAGGTATGGTTTAAGGTGATATATATAGCTGCCACATTGACAAGGGGTGAATTGTGATGGTCAGCTTCATGTGTCAACTTGTCCAAGTGGTGGGACCTGTTTGTCTGGTTGGGCAAGTGCTGGCTTGTCTGTTGCAATGAGAACATTTCATAGAATTAGATCATGATCATGTCAGCTGCATCCACAGCTGATTTCATTTGTAATCAGCCAAGGGGAGTGTCTTCTGCAATGAGTAATGCTCAATCTAATCATGGAAGCCTGTTAAGGAGGATTCAGAAGAGATGGGCTCTTTTCCTGCTTTGGCTGGCAAGCCTCTCCTGTGGAGTTCATACTGACCCTCCATCAGAATCATTGGCTTCACACCCTGCCTGGTGGATTTTGGACTGTGCATTCCCACGGTCACGTGAGGCACTTTTATATATTTTATATTTACGAGTGTTCCCTGCTGATTCTGTTTCTCTAGAGACCCCTGACTAATACAAAGAGTGTGTTGTTGAACCTGCATATATTTGTGAATTTTCTGGCACTCTGCCTATTATTGATTTCCAACTTCATTCCATTATGATCTGAGAAAGTGTTTTGTATGATTTCAATCTTTTTAAATTTATTGAGACTTGCTTTGTGACCCAGCATATGGTCTATCCTTGAGAATGATCCATGAGCACTTGAGAAAAAGGTATATACTGCTGTTGTGGGGTGTAATGCTGTATAAATATCTGTTAAGTCTAGTTCATTTATTGTATTACTTAAGTTCTCTTTTTCTTTATTGATCCTCTATCCAGATATTCTGTCCATTGATGAGAGTGGGTAATTGAAGTCTCTAACTGTTATGGTAGATGTGTCTTTCTCTTTTCAGTGTTTTCAGTGTTTGACTCATGTATTTTGGAGCATTCTGGCTCAGTGCATAAATACTTATGATTGTTATGTCTTCTTGTTGAATTGCTCCCTTTATTAATACATAGTGTCTTTCTTTGTCTCTTTTAACTGTTTTACATTTGAAGTCTAATTTGTTGGAT
>PVIY010060316.1:0-11680 GCA_004026745.1 Myrmecophaga tridactyla
CTTGCATCTTATCTCTCTCTCTCTCTCTCTCTCTCTCTCTCTTTATTTATCAGTCTTGCTAGTGGCTCATCAATTTTATTGATTTTCTCAAAGAACCAACTTTTGGTTTTATTGATTTTTTTCTATTGTTCCTTTGTTTTCCCATTCATTTAACTCTGCTTTGATCTTTGTTATTTCTCTTCTTCTGTTTGCTTTGGGGTTAGTTTACTGTTCTTTCCCAAGTTCCTCCAGGTGAGCAGTTACATCCTCCGTTTTTGCTCTTCCTTATTTTTTAATATAGGCATTTAGGGCAATAAATTTCCCTCTCAGCACAGCCTTTGCCACATCCCATAAGTTCTGATATGTTGTATTCTCATTTTCATTTGTCTCCAGATAGCTACTGATTTCTCTAGCAATTTCTTCTTTTACCCACTGGTTGTTTAAGATTGTATTATTTAATCTCCATGTATTTGTGAATGTTCTCGTTTTTTGGTGGTTATTAAGATCCAGCTTCGTTCCATTGTGATCAGAGAAAGTGCTTTGAATAATTTCAGTGTTTTTAAATGTATAAAGACCTATTTCATGTCCCAGCATATGATCTATCTGTATCTTTTAATTGCTAAGTTTAGTCCGTTAACATTCAAAGTTATCACTGAAAAGGCATTTCTTGAATCTACCATCTTATCTTTTTTACTGTATATTCTTTCCCTCTTTCTCTTTTTACCCTTAAGTTACCCTTACTGGTACTCTTCAATTTTGTACCCTCCTGCCGACCTCCCTCTCTTGTCTTTTTTTTTTTTTACAACTGGCAGAACTCCCTTCAGCATTTCTTAAAGGGCCGGTCTATGTTGACAAATTCTTTCAGGATTTGTTTGTCTGTGAAAATTTTTATCTCTCCCTCAATCTTGAAGGATAATTTGGCTGGATTCAGAATTCTTGGCTGGAAGTCTTTCTCTTTCAAGATCTTCTTGCTTCCATGGTGCCAGTTGAGTAGTCTGAACTCAGTCTTATGTGGTTTACCTTGTATGTAGTAGATTGTTTCTTTCTTGCTGCTTTCAGGAATTTCTGTTTCTCTTCAACATTTGACGGACTGATTAGTATGTGTCTTGGGGAAGGCCTATTTGTATTTATTGTATTTGTTGTTAGTTGAGCTTCTTTGATTTGTATATTTATGGCCTCCATAAGGGTTGGAAGTTTTCCCTCATTATATCCTCAACTACTCTTCCTAGCCCTTTACTGCTCTCTTCTCCTTCTGAGACATTAATGATTCTTATATTTGTACACGTTGTTTTGTCCATCATTTCCCTGAGATCCAATTTAAATTTTTCCATCTTTTTTGCCATTTTCTGTTTTGAGTGTCGAAATCAGTTATCTTGTCCTTTACTTCACTTATTCTTTCTTCTGCCTCTTCAAATCGCCTGTTGTTTGTCTCTAGTATGTTTTTTATTTGGTCTACATCATCTTTAATCTCTGTGATATCTGCTGTTTTTCTGTTTATTCTTTCAAATTCCTCTTTATTCTCTTCTACTGTCTTCTTGATCTCCTTTATGTCATTCACTGTCCCACTTATTTTATTTAGTAGGTTATATGAACATCTTGGATTAGTTGTTCCAGTGTCTGTGTCTCTTCTGGTGTTTTAATTTGGTAGGTTAGGCTGGACTATATCTGCCTGCATTGTGATATGCTTAGTGATCTTCTGTTTTTGTCACATGTATATACCTTTATTGATTTACTTTGGAATTTGATTTCCTTCAGTAATCTAATGCCTTGCGTTTGTGAGATGGATGTATAGCAGGATGCAGGGCATGGGGCAGGACACAACAGTGCAGTTATGCATTGCACCGCAGGTATAGGCACAGGTTGGGGTGCTACTCTGGTGCCTGTAAACATGGGTGCTCAGCAGCCAGGGAGGATGTAGCTGTGAGAGTGCACAGGTCTTGGGGGCATAACCCTAGCATGCGTAGGTTTAGGACACAGGGCCCTTTGCATGTATGCACAGAGCTATGGCAGTGGGTCCACGTTATGCCTGCATGGACTGGGGGCGCATGCTGGGATTCTTTTTGCACGGAAAAGATACAGGTATAGATTAATTCTAGAATTTGCTAGAAAAATGTAATCTGAAATATATGAATAATGCCCACAAATTGGATATTTAACGTAAATCATGAGACTGAAAAAATAAGAAGATCGTTTCAACCAAAGGCAGAGAAAAGAAAGAAAATATAGTAGAGTAAATAAATAGCAAAATGTAAGATGACAGAAACAGGTATAGGTAATAAATAAAGGGAATGGATAAATTCTCCTATCAATAGAGTTTCAGATTGTTTACAGTAAAATACAGCCCTAAACTATGTGTACAAGAGACACTTCTAAAGAAAAAAGCAACCTTGACCTTAAAGGCATGGAAAAAAGATACTCTGCACAAATGAAAAAGAAAGTCATAGCAATGTTAATGTCAAAGTAGAATGTAAGGAAAAACATTAAGACAAATGGGGCTCTTGCATATTAATAGCAGATATAGTCTCCTAAGAAGACATAATTGCTTTAAACATTGTGTTATCTAACAGCATAGCTTCAAAAAAATACAGTATAAAACCTTTTATAAACCTTAGAGACTTATTTAATATTTTTGTAGGAGTCTTTAATAGACTGTAATATATTACCATAAAAAACTTTAAACAGCTTTATTGAGTTATAATCACATACTGTAAAATTCACCTATTCAAAGTGTAGAAATCATTGTATATGTATATATTCATAGGGTTCTGATACATTTTTGAACAATTTCATCACTCCCAAAGAGACCTTGTATTGTTAGCATTCACCACCCAGGAACCCCTCCTTCCCAGCCCTGGGCAACCACTAATCTACTTTCTGTCTTTATAGATTTGCTTATTCTGGATAGTTAATATAAATGGAATCATATAATATTTGGCCTTTTGCAGCTGGTGTCTGTTACTCAGAATCTGGGTTCCTCCATGTTGCATCATATATCAGTACTTCATTTCTTTTTATTGCTGAATAATATTCCATTGCAGGTAAATACCACATCTAGTTCATCCATTCATCATTTGATGGACATTGAGGTTGTTTCCACTTTGGTGTATTATGAATAATGCTGCCATAACCATTTGTGTATATGTTTTTGAGTGTATGCATGTTTTTATTTCTCTTGGCTATATACCTAGCAGTGGATTTACTGGGTCATATAACATAAATTTAAAGGCTGATGATGAACTGGAAAATTATTTGCCACGAGAGTCTGTACATTCCACTAACATAGAAGAAATATAAGTTTCCCTCTTTATAGAAGAAATCCAAATTAAACAAGAGGATAGTATTTCAGCCTATAAATTGATTAAAGTTGTAGAAAAATGATAAAAATCTGTGCAAGCAAAAAGGATACAGTGAAATGAATATTACATGTACTGTGGTAGGAATGTAAATTGTTATTTCTAGCGAACAGTTAATACTTATCAAGATGTACTTTTTAAAAGCATCCCTTTAACTCTATATTTCTCCCATTAGGGATCTGTTCTATAGCCTTAATAAGAACTGCTGATAAGATTTATATACATTTGCTGTTAACAGGAAAATATTAGAAACAACTACAATGGAGAATAGTTGAATGAATTATAGTACATCAGCAATTGAGATATTGTACAACCATTAAAATTCAGGCCTTCAAGAAAGATTAATGACATGAGAAATTGCCCTTGTTATAGTTTTTAAAATTGCAACAAAGTTGCTGATACAGAAAAAACTAATTTCTGCTTTAAAAATGTAGATGTGCATTTCTATTGAGGAAACAAAAACCTGGCAGGTATTTTTTATATTGGGTTGGTGTGATTGACGATTTTCATTTTCTTCTTTTTTTACTTTTTACTTTTCAAACTTTCTTTAGTGATCACATACTCGGGAGAATTTGTAAAATATGTATCCATTTCCAGATCCCAGCCAGTGGATCACTTAATTTTAAGCCTTGATACATGAACTTCTACTACAACTAGAATGACACTTAATTTCTTTTTAGTTGGGACTTCTAAGTGCTTATAGTATAAATTTCATACTTATATTCATTCTGATTTAAGATAGGAGTAGCTGGACAAGCATTGCTGATAACAGTTAAATAATAGAGACTATAGTATTATTTCAATAGAAACTAAAATACTTTTCTTATAATAACACTAACATGCTAAAGGCAGTACTCCCAGTTCTTAGAAAATAGGGGAGCTGATTTTAAAAACATATGCCTATTGTCATTTCTGGAGAGAGAAGGAAGCTGCCAGTGTGGTTGAATGGCAGCATATCCCCAAATGACCCCTAAAGACTCCTTTGCTGGAAAGTGGCTTGGTTTTACTCCCAAGAAAACATTCTGAAGTGAGAGCAGGATGATGCAGCGTTGGCTGTGTTGAGTTCTGTGGGACATGTGGAATGGTGGTTTAGCTTGGCCTTGTCATATCCTGAGAGCCCAACTTAAGTAAGTTGGATTCATTTGGTATTTATACCTTCTTTGATACTTCTTTGATACTTTCATGCTCATTAATACCTTCATTGGTAATGAGCATGTACAGTAAAGTTAGAAACAGTCCTCTTTCCTCCTTTTGTGCTTCTCTGTTAGATCATTTGATGATGTTACAGAATGGATTGGTGTCCAAAATGAATTTTTGGAACCCTTAATGGATTTTCTGTGTCCAGGCCATTTTTAGTCCTCATTATTGTGAATAATGAAGAGTGACTATAAAAGGAAAATCATTTTCCCAGATGAAATTTTTCATGGTGAAATCTCAAAGGTGGGAATTAGTATTTGTCCCCACCCTTTCTGTGAGATTCCAGGTTTAAAAAGTAATTTAAAAATCAACTCTTCAGTGGTGATATTACTCTGTTAAAAACTGTTTTACAATTAACATGTACAGATTATTAAATAAAATTTTAGTTTAGGTCTGTAAAAGGTAAGATTTCTCATCTGTTCTGTTTGTTCAAATCCTTTTAAGCCTTTTAATCCCTTAATTATCGCTGTACAATGAGATATAGGAAAGAGTCTACTCTATGGACAGTCAGGTTACTTCTGCCTATTTTTTTGTCCCCTATATTAAAGCAATATGTTGAAATAGAGAAAACACAAACATAAAACAGAGAAAAATGTTCTAAAAATAAAGCAATATTCATGAAAGATTTCCTGCCAAAATGTTTTTGCAATGTTGTCTCTTGACTGTGATTCCCAATATGCTAATGGTGCCTGAATCTCTACTTTAAAGGGTATTGGAGATGAAATTCAAACTCATCCTTGCAGTTCAGATATAGCATTCATTTGTTGCCATGCAGAGACCTAATTGAAAGGAAATCCCTTGTTAAAGAAAACAAGAAATTGACCTTGACTGAGAGTACAAACCAAACTCATGTATCAGAATGTTTTAATTATTCTTTAAATTTAGTTTTAAAATTTCTATTCCGGGTATGTTTTCCCTCCAAGATAAATTATGCTTCTTACATTGAAGTATTAGCTTTAGTTTTCTCAGGTTCTTAAAAATGCAATATGACAATGTAATAAGTCTTATATGTATACACACCCCTGGTATAACACCGTTACTTTCTTTAAAATAAATTAATTTTTAATATGATTTAAAGAACCTTTTACCAATGATACTTTAAATTGTTAACAGCAAAATATCTAATTTCCTTTATCTTTTGTTTGCTTACTCTTTGTATTTCATTAACCCTGGATAATGAAGCTCAATCAAATTCAATTTCTAGTCAATTTCAGCTACTAGTTTTCATACATTGGCACAAAAATTATTGTTGGATTTCCTGTTTAAGGTGATATTTAAAGCAAGCACTTATCATGAATGATTAAAAAAATTAATAAGGCATTAAAAACTCTACCATAAAGGAAAAGATTTTAAAATTCTGCTGCATTAGAATCTAAAATATCTCTCAGTCAGAAAACAATGTAAACAAAGACTACTCACAGACAGGACAAAGGTATTTGCAACACATATAACCTATAAAGAATTAGTATTTCGAATATATGAAGTCCTACAAATTAAGAGGAAAGAAAGACAAACATTTCAATAGAGAAATAAGCAAAGGATCTAGACAGAAGAAGAGAATGCAATTACTAATAGAGATATGAAAAAAATATATCACTCTCAGTAGAATTGGAGAAATGAAAACTAAAACCATAATGAGGAACCCTTCAGATTGACGAAAGTAAGTTTTGAAAATAACTGGAAACTAATAGGGTTGGAAATGAGCATTCTCTTCAATCCAGCAATTCTAGATATACATAGCCTTGAAAAGTTCTCTCACCTCCGTACAAGAAGACATGCACAAGAAGTTCACTGAAACACTATTTATGATAATGAAAATTTGTAAATAATATAAATGTCCATCATCTGGAACATGGATAAACTGGTATGCTCAGACAGTGGAATATTATGTAGCAGTGAAGATGGCCCAAATGGAGCCATCAGTTTGGATAATCCTCACAAGACATAATGTTGACAGAAAAGCAAGTTGCAGAATTACACCACTGACATAAAATTTTAAAATATGATAAACAATACCATATGTCATTTATGAATATATTTATGTGTGTATGTATATATATGCTTTGATATATATATCAAAGATATAAAAACAAGCACAGAAATTTAAGATAGTGGTTCTTTTGCATGGAACATGGAAATGGAGGAGAGTGAGATCTGGGAAGGGTACACCAGCAACTTCAACTATATTTATAATATTTTATTTCTTACACTGGTGGGTAGGTACATGGTATATCCTATATTCTGTAATTTCTTGTTATATATTTCATAATTAAAAAAAAGATATATGCCACAAAAATGTTAAGGTATTTTTTAACTCAAGAAATGTAGTTTTTATTTTTTTATTAATTTAAAATTTTTTTAAAAAAATGTGACAACAAAGAAACACAAACATTCTTAACATATGATCATTCTGTTCTACATATATAATCAGTAATTCACAATATTATCGCACAGTTGCGTATTCATCATCATGATCATTTCTTAGAATATTTGCATCAATACAGAAAAAAATAAAAAGAAAAAAATTCATACATACCATACCCCTTATCCCCCCTTCACCAATCACCAGCATTTCAATCTACTAAATTTATTTTAATATTTGTTCCCCTATTATTTATTTATTTTTAATCCATATGTTTTACTTGTCCATCAATAAGGTAGACAAAAGGAGCATCAGACAAAAGGCTCTCACACCCACACAGTCACACTGCAACAACCATATCATCATATAATTATCTTCAAGAAACATGGCCAACGGAGCACAGCTCCACATTTTCAGGCAGTTCCCTCCAGCCTCTCCATTACAATTTGACTAATAAGGTGATATCTATTTAACGCCTAAGAATAACCTCCAGGATAACCTCTCGACTCTGTTTGGAATCTCTCAGCCATAGACACTTTATTTTGTCTCATTTCACTCTTTCCCCTTTTGGTCAAGAAGATTTTCTCAATCCCTTGATGCTGAGTTCCAGCTCATTCTAGGATTTCTGTCCCACATTGCCAGGAAGGTCCACATCCCTGGGAGTCATGTCCCACGTAGGGAGGGGGAGGGCAGTGTTTGCTTGCTGTGTCGGCCTAGAGAGAGAGGCCACATCTGAGCAACAGAAGAGGTTCTCTTGGGGGTAACTCTTAGAACTAATTTTAAGTAGGCTTAGCCTATCCTTTGCGGGATTAAGTTTCATGTAAATAAACCCCAAGATTGGAGGCTTGGCCTATTGCTTTGGCTGCCCCCACTGCCTGTGAGAATATCAAGAATTCTCCACTTGGGGAAGTTGAATTTTTCTCCTTTCTCACCATTCTCCATAGGGGACTCTGCAAATACTTCCCTGTTCACTGTTCAAATCAATCTGGGATTTATCTGGACATCACTCTGTACAAACCTACAAAATCTCATGCCCTATGCAAGGTTTCAAGTACTATGGTGTTTGATTAAGCTGTCCACATAAATTATATTAGGACATGCACTAGTCAAAATATAAATTTTGTACCAAATAAACATTTTTTTGCTTGTCTCATACGTACGTTAAAGTTTTAAAATATTAATTACCATCTATTTTCAAGACCCTGCAGTAATGACATTCTTTTGTTCTTCCTCATGCAGAAACATTTTTAAATTTGTACATTTAGTCACTATCATTATACACTCTAGGCATTCCTAGATTATACCATCTCAGTCTTTATTGTCTATCTTTCCTTCTGATTTCATTTGTGCCCCAGCCTTCCTCCCTCTGTCATTCTCACATTCAGCTTCATTCAGTATTCTAACATTATTGTATTACAGTTAGGTATTATTGTGCTATCCATTTCTGAATTTTTACAATCAGTCCTGTTGCACAATCTGTATCCCTTCAGCTCCAATTACCCAATATCTACAGTATTTCTATCTCCTGATGGTCTCTGTTACCAACTGAAATTCTCCAAGTTCATTCGCTAATGTCAGTTCCTATCAGTGAGACCATACAGTATTTGTCCTTTTGTTTCTGGCTAATCTCACTCAGCATAATGTCCTTAAGGTCCATCCATGTTGTTACATACTTCATGACTTTATTCTGACTTATAGCTACATAATTTTCCATCGTATGTGTATACCACAGCTTGCTTAGCCACTCTTCTGTTGATGGACATATTGGCTGTTTCCATCTCTTGACAATTGTAAATAATGCTGCTATAAACATTGGTGTGCAGATGTCCGTTTGTGTTCTTGCCCTCATGTCCTCTGAGTAGATACCTAGCAATGGTATTGCTGGATCATATGGCAATTCTATACTTAGTTTCCTGAGGAACCACCAGACTGTCTACCACAGCAGTTGTACCATTTGACATTCCCACCAATAGTGGATAAGTGTGCCTCTTTCTCCACATCCTCTCCAGCACTTGTCATTTTCTGTTTTATTGA
The DNA here is from genome assembly GCA_004026745.1 of Myrmecophaga tridactyla. Taxonomy (NCBI): domain Eukaryota; kingdom Metazoa; phylum Chordata; class Mammalia; order Pilosa; family Myrmecophagidae; genus Myrmecophaga; species Myrmecophaga tridactyla. The sequence continues at coordinate 8,926 of PVIY010060316.1, forward strand.
TAATGGCCATTCTGATGGGTGTGAGACGATACCTCATTGTGGTTTTGATTTGCATTTCCCTAATAGCCAGGGAAGTTGAGCATCTTTTCATGTATCTTTTGGCCATTTGTATTTCCTCTTCTGAGAAGTGTCTGTTCATGTCTTTTGCCCATTTTGTAATTGAGTTGTCTGTCTTTTTGAGTTGGGTTGAACAATCTCTTTATATATTCTGGATACTAGAACTTTATTTGATATATCATTTCCAAATATTGTCTCCCATTCTGTAGACTGTCTTTTTACTTTTCTGACAAAGATCTTTGATGCACAAAAGTGTTTGATTTTGAGGAGTTCCCATTTCTTTCTTTCTTTCTTCAATGCTTGTGCTTTAGATGTAAGGTCTAGGAAACCGCCTCCTATTATAAGATTGGTAAGATATTTCCCTGCATTTTCTTCTAAAAGTTTTATGGTCTTAGATCTAATGTTTAGGTCTTTGATCCATTTTGAGTTAATTTTTGTATAGGGTGTGAGATATGGATCCTCTTTCATTCTTTTGCATGTGGATATCCAGTTCTCTAGGCACCATTTATTGAAGAGACTGTTCTGTCCTAGGTGAATTGGCTTGCCTGCATTATCAAAGATCAATTGTCCATAGATGAGAGGGTCTATTTCTGAACACTCTATTCGATTCCATTGGTCAGTATATCTATCTTTATGCCAGTACCATGCTGTTTTGACCACTGTAGCTTTATAATATGCCTTAAAGTCAGGTAGCGTGAGACCTCCAACTTCATTTTTCTTTCTCAGGTTGTTTTTAGCTATTCAAGGCACCCTGCCCCTCCAGATAAATTTGGTTATTGGTTTTTTCTATTTCTGAAAAGTAAGTTTTTGGGATTTTAATTGGTATTGCATTGAATCTGTAAATCAATTTAGGTAGAATTGACATCTTAATTATATTTAGTCCTCCAATCCATGAACACAGTATGCCTTTCCATTTCATGTAGTTTTCCATGTAGTTTTCTTTGTATAGGTCTTTTGTATCTTTAGTTAAGTTTATTCCTAAATATTTTATTTTTTTGGTTACAATTGTAAATGGAATTTTTTCTTGATTTCCCCCTCAGATTGTTCATTACTAGTGTATAGAAACACTACAGATTTTTGAGTGTTGCTCTTGTAACCTGCCACTTTGCTGTACTCATTTATTAGCTCTAGTAGTTTTGCTGTGGATTTTTCAGGGTTTTCGACATATAGTATCATATCATCTGCTAACAGTAAGAGTTTTACTTCTTCCTTTCCAATTTTGATGCCTTGTATTTCTTTTTCTTGTCTCATTGCTCTGGCTTGAACTTCCAATACAATATTCAATAAAAGTGGTGATAGTGGACATCCTTGTCTTCTTCCTGATCTTAGGGGGAACGTTTTCTGTTTTTCTCCATTGAGGATGATGTTAGCTGTGGGTTTTTCACATATTCCCTTTATCATGTTGAGGAAGTTCCCTTCTATTTCTATCCTTTGAAGGGTTTTCAACAAGAAAGGATGTTGAATTTGGTCAAATGCCTTTTCTACATCAATCGAGATGATCATGTGGTTTTTTGCTTTGATTTGTTAATATGGTGTATTACATTAATTGATTTTCTTATGTTGAACCATCCTTGCATACCTGGGATGAATCCTACTTGGTCATGGTGTATAATTTTTTTATTGTGCTGCTGGATTCGATTTGCAAGATTTTTTTTTGAGGATTTTTGCATCTATATTCATTAGAGAGATTGGTCTGTAGTTTTCTTTTCTTGTAATATCTTTGTGTGGCTTTGGTATGAGGATGATGTTGGTTTCGTAGAATGAGTTAGGTAGCTTTCCCTCCTCTTCAATTTTTTTTGAAGAGTTTGAGCAGGATTGGTACTAATTCTTTCTTAAATGTTTGGTAGAATTCACATGTGAAGCCATCTGGTTCTGGACTTTTCTTTTTGGGGAGCTTCTTAATGACTGATTCAATTTCTTTACTTGTGATTGGTTTGTTGAGGTTGTCTATTCCTTCTCAAGTCAATATTGGTTGTTCACACCTTTCTAGGCAGTTGTCCATTTCATCTACATTGTCTCGTTTATTAGCATAAAGTTGTTCATAGTATCCTCTCATTACTTCCTTTATTTCGGTGGCATCAGTGGTTATGTCTCCTCTTACATTTCTGATCTTATTTATTTGCATCCTCTCTTCTTCTTTTTGTCAATCTTGTGAAGGGACCATCAATCTTACTGATTTTCTCATAGAACCAGCTTTTGGTTTTATTGATTTTCTCAGTTGTTTTCATGTTCTCAACTTCATTTATTTCTGCTCTAATCTTTGTTATTTCTTTCCTTTTGCTTGCTTTAGGGTTAGTTTGCTGATCTTTCTCTAGTTCTTCCAAGTGGACAGTTAATTTCTTGATTTTTGCCCTTTCTTCTTTCTTGATATAGGCATTTAGGGCAATAAATTTCCCTCTTAGCACTGCCTTTGCTGCATCCCATAAGTTTTGATATGTTGGGTCTTCATTTTCATTTGCTTTGAGATATTTACTGATTTCTCCTGTAATTTCTTCCTTGACCCACTGGTTGTTTAAGAGTGTGTTGTTGAGCCTCCACATATTTGTGAATTTTCTGGCCCTCTGCCTATTATTGATTTCCAACTTCATTCCTTTATGATCTGAGAAAGTGTTTTGTATGATTTCAATCTTTTTAAATTTATTGAGACTTGCTTTGTGACCCAGCATATGGTCTATCCTTGAGAATGATCCATGAGCAC